>JAGMUU010000061.1:0-153530 GCA_020744375.1 Dactylonectria estremocensis
TTCGCAGGTGGCTTCGCTTGTGCATTGGTACTTAACACCTTGGGTCTTAGGGTTAATGCCTCCGGTGTTTGTGAAGTTCCTTCCTGAACACGGACATCTTTATCGACCTCGTCGATTACCGGCTGCATCGTTTTCTCCTCCACGACTTTTGGACTGAGAGAGCGTGCTGCTTTACTATCACTGTCCTCTTCCTTGCCTGTCGTTGGCTCGCTTTGCTGTGGCTTCTCGGTGCCTAGTCGGTTATACACCCTCATGAGTACGTCATGATGTAGGCATTCATGATGCATCCATTCCCCGCAAGTCCTACTAGTGCACCCTACCAACATCCTATCCGGGTTCGCAGGAGCTTTGCATTCGCAAATCAGTTCGGCAGGCTAAAAGTGTGAGACTTGGCGGGAATAAGAGAAGGATTGAAATCTCTTACCGAGAGCCGGGAGCTAAGGTAGTTAAATGTCTGCCGCCAATACAGCCCGTCCATGATCTTGTCATCATCTGACTCGATCCATTGACTGACACTTGCTGGCATGATAACACTGATTACATTGATGATGTCCACTGTTGGCCAACTGTTAAGGCTGGCGCACTCCACCGTGCAGCAGGCAGGGACGACTTACTATGATTCGATGCAACTAGCTCGTTGTGACCATGGTATGACTGACGTCCCTGCATTTTTTTCTTGTCACAAACCGTTTCAGCTGGCAGCTCATCGGGCGAGTACATCCAATATACGCGTGCATAAACGTGGTGCTCATCCGCAGCCCGAATCTCCAGAATCCAAGCCACCCAATCGTTGCCCGACTTCTTGATTAGCCCATCTTTGGCTAAGCTCACTGCTGCTTGTTGTCGCTCAATAGTGGATTCGTTGGCGACATGGACGAAGCTGTCCGTGTAATACTTGACCTCGTTGACTGCCAAGCTGTGTCAGTGAACCTCTTGTCTGTAGAGAAGGGGTTTGATACTCACGGACGAAGCTATTGTACCGCCTCATTTTTCGCCATTCCATTTCAGGTTCAACAAAGTAGCAGAGATCCAGGGTGGTGTGCGTGTTGAACGCGCCGGTGGAGAAGGGAAAACTCTGGCTCTGCATCCCATCTTGTTCTTTTTGGCCCTCGCATTTTCTCTTTTTGTCCTTCTGTCGCCCATGTCCTGCCTGCGACGGGTCGTCCATTAAAGCAATGGTGAAGGGACACTGTGCACGGTTCTCCTCCAGGACGGAACGCCTGCGCTTTCCAGAGCTCATGGCCAGTTTCGCGATGGAACTAAAGGTGATCAAGAAACGAGGATCGGCCGTGAGGGATAGCACGAAATAGGACGGGTCCTTGCATCACCGCATCATAAGACAAGACTATGCTTAAACGGAGCCCAAACTTACCAGTGACCGACACACCACGATCTGCAATGTCTATGCGAAAGATAGGCTGATGTTCTCCCACGTCGCAAAGCTCGGGGCAAACTCAAGACGCACGAGAATCACGCGCGGAATGAGCGCGTGCTGCTTACCTCCAAAAAAGCTCAGACCATGGGTGACTGGTACATGGGCACCCGGGCGCCCAAATAAAATTGCGCACCCAGGTGGGCGACTGGTTGAGTGAATGAAATTGTCGGACAGCTAGCGTGGCACTTGGATGACTTGATCGTGTGTATTTTAGGTCTGCGTGTGGCCAGGGGGTCTCCCGGCCGTGCTTAAAACAGGGTCCTCAGTCCCCACTATAAGTGGGGACTGAGGCATCTAGCCAATAGACTGCTCTGACCGCCCTCCTATTCGGGCTGCGCCCGGCAAATGCTCGGCGGCTGGTCGGTGCACGCTGGAGGTGATTACATGACCATCTGATCAGATGCTGGCGACTGATGAATGAATGAATGAAATTTATTCCGCCCGGGAGGACTAACCTCATAGGGCCAGGTGCGCTGGGCTATTTACAGTTCTAAGTTTATCGTTCGCATCTCACAGAAGCCCCACTTTCTTCCTCGTCCGCTGATCGGTCTCGCCTCGCTTGACCCTGTGTGACAGGCCTGCTTGAAGGCCAATTTCTCCAAGTGTTCAGCATCCTATTCTCAGCAGCTGAAGCTTGGTCTGCCAGCTTGAGGCTGTTTGGTGTTAGTATCGCCAGGTTTGGCCGCTAATTTGGGTTGGCTAGTATGACCGGATGATAGCGGACATTACCAGGATACGGAACACAATCAACCGAAGGTAACATGTCAGCAACGAGATCGTTTGGGGAGTTTGGAATTGTAGGTCGGTCTCTATTTTTCTCACGTTCAGTTGCAGTATTTCTATTGTGAAATATCTAGGATAAAAAGATAGAGAAATTAGGTGGTCGATCCCACCGGTCATCATTGTTGCGGGCCAATATCCCCTCGCAGAGTGACGGAGATGTGGTCCTGCGGCATTTACCTGCGTTATCAGAGTTCATATGTTCAGACCGGGCGAAGAACTACCATTAAGATATATATAAGTTGTGGGCGACATAGCGCTCGCCATGGTACGTCTCGCCCTGGGTCTCGAGGGCGAGGGGCGGAAACTGCTCGCCGCCATCCTCGAGCTGCTGGCGGATGGCAAAATACAGGATGGACAGCTTGTTAAGGAGGGGCGAGTAACCCTGTTCCGAGTTGAAGGGCCGCTGGGCGAGGCTCAGCTGCATCATGGGGCGGAGCTTGTATCGGTCGCCGCGCTTGCGATCATGCTTCTTGACGATCTTGAGGAAGCCGGTATAGTTGGTGTTGCTGTACTTTTTCAGCTCGCGGATCTCGTTGGTGATCTCATCGAGTTCCGTCTGGAGGGTGCGAAGGCGGGAGGCGGAGGTCTCGCCCGACTGGGGGGTGGCATTGTCGTCGGTGGGCTCGACGGTTGCGAGCTCCTTGAGCTTGTCAAGGGCGGAATCGATGCGCTGCTTAAGGGCATTGACGTGCTGCTCCTAGAACTGGGCGACCCTTTCGAGCTGGGTGTTGAAGATCTCGTCGCAGAAGCGGTTCTCGTCGTCCTCGGTCCATGGGTTGGCCTCGTCCTCGGAGGGGTACACGCGCAGTAGGCTTTTGAGCTTAGAGTAGTCGATGTACTTATCCTTCCATGGCATATAGACGGACTCGTGGAGGGTCGTGCCGAAATGCATGGTCCGCAAGCGAGTCTCGTCCTATGTTAGCGTCGTGGAGTCGGCGATGGAGGCGAGACAATGATGGATGATGGACAGAGCAGAGGCATGACACACCACTGTGCATCAGGAGCGGGTGAGAGAAAAGGGAATTGACTCAAGGGAGAGATAACAGACGACCATAAATTTGTGCAGGCGTCCGACCAGTTCCGCGGTCTCCGCGAGAGACAAGTATACATTAGAAAGGTCGGTAGCTTGCCTACTTCACACTAGCTTAACAAGACCTCCTCTATCCTTCGATTGAGAGCCTAAGAGTCGAGACTGAGAGGGTTGCACTTATCCGTGATCGACTTCCCGTATGCGCGTTTAGAAAGCGCCGTTATGGATGGAGGCCGAGGATTCAGAGTTCCCGGGAACAGGACAGAGTGTAACTTACCCCGCATCTTTTTGGTCCCTTATCGCAATGAGTGTCAAGGATGACGAGGAGCCCTGGCCCGACAAGGGTGTGCGCGATGGGGCGATGGGAGGGCTCCCTCGCTTCATCCCACCCTTCACATGCCTGATTCTTAGGCTGTTCCTTCAATGGCTACTGGTCTGGCTGTCTTGGTACTATTTTCATCCTTCTGGTCAAAGGGGTGATCTGCTGCAACATCTCGCTCGCACATGTCCAGGATTTTCTCGTGCAGGAATTATAGCTCCTGCCGTGCTGGAACACTGTGGCTGAAAGTAGCCCTGTAAGTGGAATACTTGCTCGACGCTAAGCACTCGAGTCGGGCTTTCGTTATCTGCGCCGCAGCAGTTTGGCCATCGGTCTGCTGAGGGCTAGACGTTCCAAGAGTGATAAACACGTGGAAGCACGGATATGCACAACACTAATTTATTGACACGTGTCCTTTACGGCTGGCCGGTCAGATCGTTGAGCCAGCCGCCTAGGCAAAAGGACTCTCGATTGCAAGCCTCAACTATGGACGATGATGATTTTAATGTGAAACTGGCCCTTTTGCTGTAGGTTCTCGTACGACCATGAACAACTTTGATGGGAATCGTTAGACTTTAATATAGTGAGGCTATTGACAAAACTGCTCCATTGGCACCAGTACGCTGTAATATAGAGATGTAAGAGTGCGATATCGCGACTTGACTGGCAGATGGTCGGATCGGCAGAAACGCAACGGGCGGGCGTTCTTAGCGCCGGCAGTTGACCTACTAGCCGGTTAATGGGTGCGTCTTTCGGTCAATTGGCCAGTGAGGTGGGTGGCGCTTTTTCATAGGCTCGATAGGTGATGTAGGCGACACTACCCAGCAATACGTGCAGCGAGGCTGGCATGCGCTAGCAGATGCTTAGCGACCCTAAACAGAGTGAACCGACAGGTGGGCTGCCTCCACTCGAGCCCCTGGATGTGAGATGCCCCACTAGATGCTGATTTCCGTGGGGAATTCTAGGGTGCCTGTTGGTACGACGCCTTCAGCTGCGTCTATCCTGGTTGCATCTTCCTTCGCCACCAACGACATCCCGACGCCCGCAGCCCTTATCTACTCTTCTCCTCTCTCCTCAGTCAGCCACCCTCCCCTTCCACTCGACCATGTCCCCCACCTATCCGTCACCTCACTTAGCACCTACAGCTCTCTGCATCGAGCTGGCCTTGCCCGGAGCGGAGGCAGCATGGAACGGACGAGATGGCGTCACCGCTAATGGCTAGCTGCAGCATTTCCTCCTTCAGATGATGCAAGTTCGAGTGAAACTACCCTATAACAAAGTGGGACGGTAAGGATGAGCTGGAGCCAGCCCTATATCCGAACTTAAGAGTTCGCATTTCTTCCTCGATCCTCTTGGAGGATCCAATATAACGTTTGCTTGAGAGGCCGGGGGTAACCCAAGCGTTTATGTAGTCAGGTCGCACGGCAAAGAAAAAATGGCCTAGAATGACCATGGCCCTGGAGCGAAGAGTGGAGTCCTCCTGCCTTCCCAACACGCCACCGAGGCATGGGCGTCGGCCATTCCTGGTCGTGCCTCCTTGCTCGGGCCATCCCGGAGAGTCGTATCATCCAGTTGTCTTGCCCATCGGGCACACCGAACATCCAAGACGCGTGCATGATTGGTCTTCAGTTGCTCCCGCAGGGCGGCGCGTTGGCCCGCGGTCAGGGGCTTCGGTCGCTTGCTCTGGGGCTCTCGCTTGGTGAACTCTGGAGCACAGCTGCAGCTACAGACCATCATCGCCGAAGTAGGAAAAGTGCATCAACGCGGACAGTTTCCGGTGACCTGTACCCCGCAGAAGGAAAGTGTGTCCAAGTGCTCGTAAACAAAAGGCAAATTCTTATCTGGTGCCCATTGCCGTTATTAGTGAGAACCCCGCCCCACAACAGTCTTTCAATTAATCCTTCCTGTAGAATCTTAACTGGACCTATTATACTTTCGGTCATGGCACTTTTTGCCGAGACAACTGCTGCCGAGGACAACACCGGTCCAACAACTGCCAGCGCCGCCGCCGACGATATCATCGAGGTCGACTCCAGGGCCAACCCCGACCCCGATGAAGGCTACGAGGCCGACTTGCTATCGACCGCGACGGCGTCCATCTCCTCGAGCGTCCGGGACTATGTCTTCGAGAACAACCGCCGATACCACAAGTTCAAGGAAGGGCGCTACCTCATCCCCAATGACAACGAGGAGCAGGAGCGCGAGGACATGAAACACGCCCTCGTGTTGCATCTCTGTGGAGGCAAGCTGCATCTGGCGCCGTTGCATCATCCTCAGAATATCCTCGACGTTGGCACTGGCACGGGCATCTGGGCTATCGACAGTGAGACTACACTTGATGCGAGCCCCCAAGTTTATACAAGATATTGATTTCGTGACTAATATTGGCGCTCCTCGAATTGAATGCAGTGGGCGACGAGTACCCCTCTGCGGAAATCACCGGCATCGACCTCAGTCCGATCCAACCGTCATGGGTGCCTCCCAACGTCAAGTTCATCGTCGACGACGCTGAGACGGAATGGGTCTACCCTCCAAACTCGCTCGACTGCATCCACCTGCGTCACATGGCTCTGACTATAAAAGATATGCCGCGCCTCTTGGAGCAAGCGTACAAGGCCCTGAAACCGGGGGGTTGGATCGAGCTGCAGGACTTCCTGTACATCACACACAGCGACGATGGCTCCAAGCCCGATGACTACAAGTACGACGAGTTCGTCAGGCTGCTGCGCGAGGGCTTTCTCAAGTTCGGCTTCGACCTGCACGGGCAGCAGAAGAACGAGGGCATGGTCAAGGACGTCGGCTTCGTCAACGTCGACAGCAAGATGTACAAGGTGCCCATCGGCACGTGGCCGAAGAACAAGGGGCTCAAGAAGGCGGGGCTGTACAACAAGGCCATCATTCTCGACTTCTTCTCAGCTGTCATGGCCCCCTTCACCCGCGGCCTTGGATGGTCCACCGAGGAGGTCGAGGTCTTCCTGATCGACGTCAGGAAGTCCATCCATAATACCAACATACACGCATATTACACCCTTCACATGGTCATTGGACAAAAGCCGTTGGATGCGGCTTAGGTGTTTTCTGCGAAGCGGCGCAACTTTTAGGTAAACCGGTGCATCACTCTAATCCGCTCTTTCCACCATCCCAAGTCACAATTGGATGCACGGGCCACTATCCGAGTGGCTCAGCTAGTGGCCCGTGCATCCCGTCAAGACGCACCGAGGCCTGCAAAACACCTGGGCGAGGGATGTGAGCGATAAGAAAAATAAAATTAGAGAGGCGTTATCAAGCACCTAGTTCTGTGTAATTTGCACTCAAAATTTGTGGCTGGACTCCACTCATTGGGGCTGGACGCCGATACCGGCTTTTCCCCGCAAATTTTAGACTTTTCCGTCCAAGTGAACTTGTTCCTATCCACCTGTCAAGATCAACAACCATTGAAGCTATCCACACGAAATAAATCCCCAAAAATCCAATTTTGAAGCTATCGCGAAATGGATCATATTTTCAAGCAGTCATACCCCAGCCTCGCCGCTGCTGAGGCTGAAATGCATGCCGCTGCCCAGTCTGCCGGCTTCAGCCTCGCCAAGCAGTCAAGTTGGCCCAATGCAAGCAATCCAAGCCGGGTCATACTACGCTGCTGCAAAGGGAGGTTATTCCAGTCACAGTCAGAGCCCGGGGCTCACGTGACTAAGCGGCGGAAGACCAGCACGCAGATGACTAAGTGCCCCTACCGTCTCGCCATCAAGCAAATCGGTGTTAGCTGGGTGCCACAGCGCATTAAGAGCGACATCGCCAGCGAACACAACCACGATCCATCCGACGCCGCGGCCTTTTCAAAATACAGGAAAAATGCCCTCATGAAGCGCGAGG
This sequence comes from Dactylonectria estremocensis, assembly GCA_020744375.1. NCBI lineage: Eukaryota > Fungi > Ascomycota > Sordariomycetes > Hypocreales > Nectriaceae > Dactylonectria > Dactylonectria estremocensis. The sequence goes on from JAGMUU010000061.1 coordinate 7,438, forward strand.
CCTATATTATATCACTGTGGAATACTGGCACAAAACCTCTTCAAATCGTCTCAAATTTGCGCTCTGACTCCGATCCCCTCGTCCAAGCTCTCACCGGGTCCGACTTACATAATCTCCTTCGTGGACACCGTCAGCGCGAATTGAACGGCCGAACGATGATACAGTGGCTCTGGGACCAATTAGAAGGAGACCGCTACTGGTATGACGATCTAAGGGATGATAAGAATCACATTTTATGTCTCTTTATCGCCCCAAAGAGCGGCATTGACCTCCTTCAGCAACACCCAGATGTCGTGTTATGTGATAGTACATATAAGACGAATCGCTTCAACATGCCACTATTCAACCTGTGCGGCACAACTGCGAATAAGAAGACTTTCCAAGTGGCCGCTGTATTCATCAACGGCGAGGCCAAATACCAATATTCTTGGGCTATCAGCAGATTCGTCCTTCTACTTCAGACATTCAAAATTGACGCCCCCAGAGTTATAATTACTGACCGGGAGCTCGCCCTAATGAATGCCCTCGACGAAGAGAAGTACCTAGACGGCATACCACACATTTTATGCCGGTGGCACGTCAATATGAACGTCCTAGCCAAGTGCAAAGAACACTTCCCTAAGGCTACGCGTAAAGCCGGCTCCACACGAGTCATCAGGGCTAAGATATTCCAGGAATTCCTCACTGAGTGGAACATGCTCGTCAACTCTGATGATGAAGGCCAGTATAAGGCACGACTGAGGGAGTTCCAGAGGCCGGGAAAATTCCCCGAAAAAGCAGTGGCATACTGTATGAATACATGGGTCAAGCCCTGGTCCCTGAAGATCATACGTTGTTATGTCAACCGGCATCGTCATTTTGGTCACTCGACTACATCTGTGGTGGAGTCGCTGCACTCGGCTATGAAGAAATTCCTGTGGTCGAGTCAAGGTGACTTGACTACAGCTTTCCGGGCTTTGGAGCTATTTTGGCAGGGTCAGGCTGCCGTAATAGCTACAGCACCTAGTCAGTCAGCCAGTCAGTCTTCCGGCTCTCTCACAAACATTCCGCATACCGGCGGCGACGCCTTTTCAATTCTTCGCCGAGCTCACAGCGTAAAGAGCCAACTTGATAACGTCGATGAAGCAAACCTGGTTCTCGGGTCCGGTGGCGGTCGGCCGTATCCTGTCACTAAGATTTTGATAACATTTTGATAATATTCAATACAAATCAATACCAAACCAATATCAGCCTGTATTTTTTCAAAACAAAACAAAATGATGATCAGTTTTGTTTTGTTTTGTTTTGTTCGGAGCGCTGCCTAAGGTCTTCTCTGTGCCTGTTAAGGCCCCGATGGGGCGTTGAAGGCAAAAGCGTGGTCGGGTGGCCTGAAAAATGCCCCTCCACTAGCAAACCACTAACAGCTGTAGGAGGGGGGAAAATTTTTCAGGGGAGAGTTTAAGCGGCCGTTGGAGGCAGTCAGCGGCAACAGCCGCGTAGTGAAATCACGTTGGCGATGTAAACAGTGTAATGTATTTCTTTGGAACTCAAGAAATTGCTGGGACTTCTATCACCACCAAAAATAGGTGGAGGCAGAGGTACCTTTCATTTGCGTCATTTTTATTGGCCTAGACCCCTGTCACTAGCGCAAGTGTTGTCTTACCGCACTCAAAGGGATAGTAGAGATGAGAAATGGTAGTTTGTATATATGAAGCCGGTACAGTATGGTTACATACAGAGAGATATATTATCATAACAACTGGCAATTGTAGATCTGGGGTTGACTGGAGAACGGAAAATTGCGAATGGAATCATACGAGCAATACTGCCGTAGTGTCAGTGCCTCAGCCCTGGCACTTGGCTGCTTTGGGAGCAGCGTATGTAGCCAAGAGTGATATTTATCTAAGCAGGAATGGGCTCACACGCCAGGGTCGACCTAAGAGACAATTGTCAAGGATCTGTGAGGCTGTCACGACGTGTATTTAAGTAGCTGGGCGTGTACATGGCGTGTGACTGCTAAAGCAATATCCTTTTAGCTACTTCTGCATAAAGGATGTATAGGGACTCAGAGCGGGGATCTGACGCAATCAAGAACATACATACACCCAATCAGACGCCTCACACAATAAGAGGCTCGTGACAGAGGCTGTCACGATGTGTATTTGGGTAGCTGGGCGTGTACATGGCGTGTGACTGCTATAGCAATATTCTTCTAGCTACCTACTTAGCATAAAGGATGTACAGGGACTCAGAGCGGGGATCGGACGCAAGCAAGAACATGCATACACCCAATCAGACGCCTCACACAATAAAGGCTCGTGACAGAGGCCAGGGGGGTTATGACCAGTTGATCCCTCCGGCCTTCCGTAGGTGTGGGGGCCCGGGCACCCACCTATCAGCCGCCGGTAATGTGCGACCGTATGCCTCAGCTGGCAGGGTACAGCCGCCCGTCGGGCGAAACTGAACGCCGCTGACAGCCGCTTTTCGGGCGAATCTGAAGGCTGCTGACAACGAAGCATCTGGTTTCTGGACGTGATATAATGGTGGATTCTTTGTCCTTTCTCAGAGACAGATGCAAGAGATAGACCTGTTTTCCCGTTGATATTGACCTCTCAGCAGTTGACACCTCTCAATGAAGCGCCTTATCGAAACCAGCCTGTCTTGCTCGCGGAGACGCTTCATCTCCGGCGCGTTGCGGAGGACTTCACCTACGACCTTCTACCAACGGCGTGATGCATCACGACATGCGCCTCTATCAATAGATACCCAAGATGACATGTCCAAGCGAATCTCGTCCTCCATGACAACTAAGTCAAAGGAACTGCCCCCAGACGATCATCACAACAAAGAATATTCCTTCGGCGTGGGCTTCCTCTACTCCCTCGGCCAAGTATACCAGCAAACATACCAACAGCCCCTCCCGCCAACCCAACTACAACAGATGGAAGCCGAAGCCAAAGCCATCATGCACCAGTTCGGCGACACTGGCGGCTCGTCCACCCCCCGCGCCATCAACATCGAGTTCACCGCCTACATGGTATCCCCCTACCGCGTCCTCAAAGCCAGCGGCAGATCCGTCCTGCAGATCCGCAGTCTGCTCGAGGGTGCCCTCCGGCACACCATGGCGTGGTCCTCACAGGTTGTGCGCGAGCAGCTCGACTCTGCGCCCGACGCGTTCGCGAGCCTCGTGCGGGACTCGAAGGACAAGGAGGAGAACTTTTACGTGGAGGGGGACTTCCAGCTCCGCCGGGTGCGCGACCTGCCGGACTCGTATAGCTTGGAGGTGCACGGCTGCTGGTACATGAATACGCTGGAGCGGCTCGGTGCGCGCGAGATTGGGCCGAGTTTCTGCGCTTTTGACAGGAGTTGGTATGACACTATTGATCCAGAGCGGCATGGGGTTAGGTTTACTAGGCCGAGCACCATTGCCGAGGGTGCTGATCGGTGTCGCTTCAACATTGATCGTGTAAAAAAGACGAGGGAGGATTGAGTCTGCAGTTGTTTTGGATGTATAGCAAGGCGGCGGCAAGAGTCGAGAGAACTATTGCGTCGCATTCGCGCATGTAAGTTGTGTAGTTTTTGAGAACCCTGCTCTTCTAAATTCAACTCTTCTATAACTAAAGGCCAGTGCGAGGAAGAGGCCGATCCTGGTCCCTGGCATGGTGAGCGTAATATATGTCAACGGAAAGGAGTGCAAGTCGTCTCACCTAGTGAGTAAACAATATCTATGTCCATCAGACACTACTAAAAAATCGTGGACAGCCCCAACATTCGTGGACACTAAACTGCCACATATTTGGTATGGAAAATGCCCTTTTTCGATCGATTGATTCAGACACAGTTGATGTAGAGCTCCCCCTGGATGAAGACAATGACGGAAGAGAGCTTGCAACGGTAGCTGAGCATCACCAAAACTACAAAGCTGTCCTCCAGACCCTACAAAATGCCATACGGGATTCCGACGCTACAAGGGACTCCCGGTCTTACGCAGCCTGGTGCGGGACCTGTGCGAAGAGAACCCAGCTGAAGAGGGCAGGCCTTTTGTCCAACGCCATGAAGGTTTTTACCAGCAAATTAGCCGTGACCAGCACTACACCCCTGTCGAAGCTGCTCTGATGCCTGGTATTCAAGCCCATCGGCCTGTGGCCTGGTCACTCGACATGAGCGTTGCCCGATGGATTCTGCTTCTAGTCCGGCCGCAATAGCAAGGAATACAATACTTCTACACAATATTGACATCAAAAATAAGCCCAATATCATTTATCACAACTAGTTTGACACATGCATTAAAGTACACCATTATTTTAGGTGGAATTCTCGAGTACACGTGCTATATAGATTCTATACGCTTGGGCGGAGAAGCTCCGCCCAAGTAGTATACCTAGTACGAGACGCCAGCTTCTGCTCATACTCTGAGGCATATGAGAAAGGGCCTTGCCATTGTTCCCTCGTTAAGACGATACTCTGCGCAACGCCTACTTCGTGTCCGGCGAATAACCAAGAATGCTTTGGAGAAGGCTGGTTTTGAAGCCCAAGGAGCGACTGGGCGAGGGCCTGCGCCTCTATCTCTAAGGTTTGCCTCTCTTCGTCACAGATCGTCACCAACAGCCGCTTGACAATCATCAAACACTCGAGGGCTGTGCCGTATAGCTCTCTTCTGATAGCCAACTCTTGAGGCAGGGGCGAGATAAGGGACATGCTCATGCAATGTGATCTGTAGTCTTCTGTCCAGCTGACAAAGTTTTGGTGCGCTCGTCTCTGCTTCACTTGCTCTAACGATCGGAGCGTGACCCTGTGGACTGATTGGTTATGGCTCCGGAAGTGGTCTAAATGCTGAAGCTTTACGTTTCTGCACTTAGGGTGCCCACACCCTATCGCTTGACCACGTTGCTCGGTGCGCTCCCGTTCTACCAAGTGATGGTCATCAAAGTGGCCATTCCTAACAGGCACGAGCGCATGAAGTTGCTGTTAACTGCCAGTTGTCCTAATTTAGAATCTCTAATCCGAAGCAGTCTAGCCCAGTGAGATCCCTAACCACTGTTGTAAAGCCATCGTTGTCTACGGCAGCTCTTACCTCAAAGTCAATAAGATACCTAGCCACCATCCTGAAGCCATCTTTGCCCATGGTGGCCCAGATTTCAAGGCTAATAAGGTGAATTCCAAGAAGAAGGATGGCGGCTTGGATGGCGAACAGAGCAAAGGTAGGCTTGGAGAGGCGCCAGCGAGTCTCCCAGCGGAAGCTGTGCCATGTCTTGCAGAAACCGGCAAATCCAGTTGTCGGGACGACTCTACCGTCCAAGGAATGGTCGAAGGGAACAATTGCGTACTCGTCCCCGGGAAGCATACGGCCTCAATTCGGGCCAGTGTGACCTCGGCTGGAAGGGAAATGAAGAGGGAGTACGCCATAGCAGCGACAATGAAGGAAACGGTCTTAGCGCCGAAGATAACGACTTCCTGGCGACTGCCCACAGTGATACTGCCACTAAGAACAAGTTGGCAGAAGAGCATGAATTGCTGGCCCAGAACCTCCGTTGCAGCAAGAACAGCTGTTGGAACCAGCAGAAGCTTCCATTGCTTACCACTTGGCAACCGAGCGCGGAGACCTTTTTTGGACGGCATAGCAATGGTGGCGTGAGTCCAAGCCATGTGAAGTGGAGCTACGACAACAGACGTTAGAATGGCTATCAGGACGACAGCGACAAAGGGGAAGAATCCATAAGGTCCACAGGGCGTCTGGGCGTGTCCAAGAACCGGATTCACAACGATTTGAATAGCCTTCGCAACCACGCTGTAGATAATAGCGAAGCGCCAGCCCCGCCATCGAGACCAGAAACCAGCGGCCGCCCGCAAGTGTTGGATAGTTGTTTGGATGTGAGCGGTTATTGGCTTCGGCGTCCTGAGAGTGGCAGCTGATACCAGAAGACGTTTTGCGTTTCGGTCTTCTTCGGAGCCACTTAGCGGATTGTCGACAGCGATGGCTTTGGGGGAAGCCTCGATCATAGTGAGGGTATTTACGACATGACCGAGTGTGTAGGAGACCTTTGAATTGGCTGTCAGCTTGTCTCCACCACGCAGGCTTGTATGTTGACGTACGGATATTGAGACGGCGGCCATGAGGTAAAGTGTCCCGAACAACAAAAGAGCGATCCAAGTAGGCATTGGCTCGACTTCGTTCTGGTCGAAATGAGCGACCATTTCGCTTGAAGAAAAGACATAGCCATTGACAGCTTCAAACAACCGCCGCACCAGGAGCTGGCTGATCGCCTTGTTGATGGCCATGTTGACGGTAGTACAGGGACGTGGAGATGGTGCCACAGGATAATGTGACAGGGACGGGAGAACCTGAGATCGGGGTGGTGCCTTTGGCCTTGTTGCCTTGCTGCCTTGAGGTTCTTCCTTCCGCGCCCTCCGTAAACTCGGGCCACCAGACGATCCGTGCTCATAGGCTGCTCCTTTGACGAGCCACAAGCCAACCAACGATGTGTATCCGGACGCTCAGAGCAGAATCCGCAAGACTCGTTCCGACAGGGGAAGGCGCACGTCCGCCGGGGGAAGTTGGAAGTTGGAAGTTGGAAGCTGGGCGTGGTTGGCAAGTTGGCGGCTCCCTTGCGCTGAGTAGCCTTTCGGTACAAAGCTTGCAACAAGAGCCTGTTTTACTAGTGGGTTGCTGCACGTGTTGAGAAGAGGGCGCGGTTTTAAGTGGTCGGCTCTGGGTGGGTGGATGAAGAGACTTGGCCAATAGGGCGCGTGTGTGTGTTACCTTTATTTTGCGTAGCCAATAAGACCTACGCAGCAGGCTTTGAGGAGAAGGCACGATTTTGAGTGGCACGATTTGAAGAGCTTAATGCGGAACTAAGAGACCTAGCCAATAGGGTGAGGGTCAATAATTGAGACAGGGATCAGGGGACTGAGACTAGCAGAGATCAATCAGTCGCAATACCAAAGAGGGAAAATTGTCAATTTGAGTATAAGAAGCGGCCATGCCAAGATGTCCTGGTGTTGAGACCATTGGACTTTTATCACTCGCACTGGTGTTGAAACCGCACGCTTATTTCTGATACGATCAGAGGTGGACACATAAATGCGCAAGCACAGCTGGCCAACCAGCCGACTGGGAGCGCGCAGGATTCGCACCTTCAGCTATACCGTAAAAACTCTGTTAACTCGAACGCTTAGCGTTCCTATCTTTATGTCCATACTCCACTTTTAACCGCAAAACATGCGTGATTCACTCAGTTGATTGGTTCTACTTGCTTTTTGTGGGGGCCACTAAGCGTTCGAGTTAACAGAGGTTTTACGGTACTTTCACATTTCAAGAGGCGATGAGTTTGCAGATATCAATGATCTCTGGTATCTTATAAAAGCATTTCCAACACTATTCCCCTTCGGCTTCGGTGGGCCACGGTGTAAGGAAGAGATGGAATCGGACCTGTGGAAGAACAGTCTCCAGCTCACAGGGCGTATCCATGATAGAGACAGTATTGGAGAGGGTGGAGAGGATGCGATTTCGCCAACACGTAATCTCGGACTTTACGCATGGATGAAGAAAGTGCTGCAACGACATGGTGGTCGCTTTGCGAATCATCCGGCGTTTTCATTCCTCATATTCAACATAGAGGTTCGGTCTAGGAATAGAGGAGTAAGTATGGTGAGCGTGCGACGGAACGATTTTGCTGAGGTTAAGAGGATTATTCGGTCGTTAACACTAGAGAGACTGGCGGAAGTGCAAAAGGAGTTAGAGGCTGGCGGAAGCACTGTTATCTGTGACATCCAATATTGCTTCAATAATGTCATCCTCTGTGTAAGACGCTCGAGGCATTTTTCAAGGCGATTATGGAAGGCTGGTGTAGATAAAAATCCTATAAGCTTTGGGGAGGACTGTTTGTGGAGGAGGCATTGATAGAAATTTTGCAATAGTGCCATGCGACCAAACCGCCTATATAACGTAAAAAAGAATAGCATAATACGAAACAGCACGAAACTCTCAATAGGACACAGCTTGTTTCATGTAAATAACTTCAATTTTGGCCAAGCACCGTATAAGTGAAATTGGGCATTTTGTATGGGGAAACTTTTTTTTTGCTTATCGGTAGAGGGGGTCTTATCGGTAGAGGGGTACCGCATGGTAAATATCAACAAATAAATACAGTAAAGACAATTCTAATCTAAAAGACGCCGCCGATCGCTCAGGCGCCGAGTATCGTCCACTAGCTATTATCCTTCCTCCGTTGGGGTGCCTAGAGCATGATGACACCGGCGATGCCAGCGACGGCGAGGGCGATGCCGGCGTTGATGGAGGTGACGCCGGCACCGTTGTCGTTGACCTTGTTAGAGGAGTCGTCGTCCTCATCATCGGACGAGGAGTCAGCGTTGGAGTCGTCAGACGAGGAAGAGCCACCTGTCGCAGAAGCGTCAGATGAGGAAGAGCTACCGGTCGGAGAAGCGTCAGACGAGGAAGAGCTACCGGTCGGAGAAGCGTCAGACGAGGAAGAGCTACCGGTCGGAGAAGCCCACTGCGCGTCGCAGCTGGCGATGTACTTGGTCACGGAATAGAGCTCCTCGCTGGCCTCGGGGACGTCGCTGCAGACCACGAGAAGCTTGGAGATACCCTCCTTCTGGTCGCTGTACCAGGAGACCATAGAGGAGGCCAACGAGGTGTACTCTTCGGCGAACGAGCCGGTGATGGTAGGGATCTCGCAGGGGACGGCGGTGAAGTCGGTGGCCTGGGTCTGGGTGCTGAGGAACTGGGCGAGAGAGGAGCCAGGAGTAGGGGTGTTCATCAAAAGCAGCTCCAGGTAGACTGAGGTGCACTCCGCAGCATCGCGCTTCTCCAGGCGATCGACAGCAGGGTGAGTGGCAGCGACAATGGTCGCGCCGGCAGCGAGGAGAATGGCAGATCGCATTTTTGCGGATAAAGTGAATTGATACGGTAGAGAACGGACAGGGGTTCTGGCAAAGTGGAATGGAAAAGCGAATGATGAATAGAAGGATTCCAACAACCGTCGAGCGGCGAACGGCAGCATTTAAGCTTGTTCTAACTCTAACCCACCCCCTATCCATGCTTCAATAGCAATGTATTCAAGCCTCAAAGGGATGAATAGCTGAGTATCATGGTGCAAGGGTCACACAGAGGCTATTCCCCTCCTGTGGGGATGAAATTCCCTCGTAGGTCCAGATGAGGCAAAACACACCCACAAAATAAGCCTCTCCGCCACATCATGGTGCCAGCTAGGGGTAGCGCGGCTCTCTTTTTCGGCTCATCAAACCAATGTGCCCTCAGCCCGTTTCACTGAATCCGCTAGCTGCTTACTTTAGAGTCAGCTTCTGGAAAGTTCGGTAAATGGCTTATCGAGGTCTTTATATAAAGTCCCGCATCTTAACTAGGGATAGTTACCAGCACCACATCCAGGGTGAATGAGGTAATTTGATAGAACAACTTGCAGGTCGTAATTGCGAATCAATGCCATCTAAGTAACCAACCTGTTAAGTTATGCCTTCTATTGACGGTCAATCGACCTAATATTGCTCTTACTAGATAGAAAAATAAGATAAATTTGTGCTTAGTTGTCTACGGTTACTATCGTTCCCAGGTTGTTTATATCTCATGCCTAGAATATCGTAGAGCATACCACAGCCAGAGACAGTCTTGACTGTCCAAGGAGGTTAGGGCATCCCCCGATATGCTTCACCAGTTGAAACCACGTAAAGCTGAGCTAACCCCATCCTGCCGCAATAACTGGCAGGGCATCGCTTGGTCCAATGCCTCAGCTTGTCGGGCCGACAATCCCACGTACTGAATGATCAGTGCAGCCCTTGTTACCACCTAGTATATCGACTCATCTAGACTTTCGAGCCTTATGGTACGTGCTTCAGGCCCTGAGCAACACTACTAAGCCAATTGGAGGATTTATAAGCAATGATCAAGATGTTTTGCCTCTACTACCCTTTGTAGTATGCCTTGACATGTGGAAATGACAAGAATTTATAGCAAATTACAAAAGCAGACTAAGTGGAGAAAGTAAGGCTGACTATAGAAAGCGCGGAACTCCAGCGGAATTCAGCGGAATACAGGGAGCTAAAAAAAACTGTAAAAAGCGTTGACGTCTCGGCAAAAAGTTGAACGGTGATTAGTCTACATAGCCGAGTTCTTGTATGATACGAGTATTTTAGCTTTTAGATGAGTGGGAGAATCAGCCCAGACATGGAGCCCACTAAGAAGCGGCCTTTCTCGCAGCGCTGTCGAAACAGCCCTGTGTGCTAGTGGCCGCCGGTGGACTGTGCTATAGGTGCAATGATCCCAGGTATCCAAGTGTGAGGTTTAATAATTGGAATGCTATGAGGATGGGAGTGAGGGCGGAAGGTGCATAAGATGAGAGGGCTGCCAGCTTGGGTCTTGAGTTGCAAAGGGAAAGAAGAAGAGCTGTGAATGACTGGCTAACTGACTGACTAGATAGCGGTTTGTGCTTCTACCTCTAAAACCTTCGCCATTCACTAACACAACTTCAGAGATCAACCACTCTTCAAGTCTTCTAACATTAATCCCTCGCTTTGAGTCCTCGGCCTCGCCATCCGACCTCGTCGACACAATGACTGTCACTATATCAACGCAAGGCCTTACGGCCACTGGCGTCCCGAAGATGCCCTTCTGGCTTACCATCATTCAAGGTGCTGCCCTCATCCTATCTCTTGGTGTCCTCATCGCCGCCGCCCACCATCTATCGCTCCTTGGCGACTTTCTTCGCTACTTCAGTGGTTTAAACCCTGCTGGTTTCCTCATCTTCGACGTACATCTTCCCTCCCTCTTCTCCTAGAACTGGAACTGACACCGATATAGTCTATCTTCACCTTCTTAGTCATCGGCGGGATGCTCGCTTCCGAGTTCTTTGCGCCCCAGCTCTACCTTCGACTCGCCTTTATCTGCGGTCTCATCCTCGCTGCCATCTTCTGGCTCTCCGCGTGGGCTTGGGCAGCCTCTTTCGCCTCTGACTTGTCCCGTATCTATAACGCTGGCGGGTATAACGGCTCGAATCCTTGGGCTGCCTCCATGGCTGCTGGCGCCATACTTGGTGCTTTCACTTGGTAAGTCCTCGTTGGTCAAGTTGAACAAGGGAGCTTTTGACTCATCTGTCGTACTAGGGTTGTAATTCTCGTCATCCTCGTCTTCTTCGTTCGCGCATGCATGGCTTCCCCCCAGGGCTCATCCTTCACGGCAAAGGCTCAGAATGATGCTGAGATGGGTCACGACAAGTCTTAGGGCTCTGATCAACCATACTGTCCGCGGAGTCGGGGGTATGAGGGGGTTGAAGCCGCCGATAGAGAAGCATGGAGCGGCATGCGTTGAGATTGATACGAAGGATCAGTACGTCAGCGCAACGCTGTTGGAATGAGCTCGTTGTTAATGGGCCTAGTGGAGTATTTGGGTGGCCGCAAATCAAAGCCTTCAGGATCAGCACCCTGTGCTGGCATCTCTAAGCGCCTCAGCCTTTTACACGTGGCTATCTGGACAGCATAGGCTTGCGGCGAACCCGGTCCGTCTGATGCCAGGGGGGTTGGAGAGGATTGTGCCAGCTGCATATGCCCTACCTGGTTCGGGTTCTATGCATAATCGCTAGCAGCATAGGGAAGAGCCTTGGATGAAACTAATTAGTGCAGAGAAGTTGGTCTAGAAGGTTGCAGCCTAATGTAGATCATTTGAGAGTCCGTTATCAAAGTCACATCAAGTCCTCCGTATTCATCTTCACACTTTCTTCCAGACTTGTCCAGCCCTTGTAGCCCATCTCTTTCAAATACCCCTCAGCCTTTGGAGCCAGTACAATCTCGCTCCGGTCCAACCCAGCCTCGGCAATATCAGGAGAGGACCGCTTTTCAGGGTACATGTCTCTCATGACTGTTTGAATCATATGCCAAGTATATGGTCCTGCATAAGCAAAGATTCGCTCGCCACATATGTCAGGGTGAAGAAGAGCCGCCAGATGAAGGCGTGCGGTGTCTTTCACGCCGACGTAGAAGACTAATACGGAAGGGAATTGATATACGGGCATGTCATTTTTGATACACGGGCATGACCCTTACACGGGCATGACTTTCATGACGTCTGATTCGTTAGATTTCCGGCGACCCATAAATACATCCTCGCAAAGGCGGTAAAGCTAGCTCTCTTAACAAGCTCTTATTTCCAGCACTCAACTAACCAGGCCAATCCAGCCATCTAGAATAGAACTGTGCAGGACGTCAAAACAAGATCAAGTTTTGAATATAGCAAAGATCAGTTCCATTGTGCCCTAGAGGACAGCTATCTACATATCTATTTTCTAACTGCTATAGAAGGAAGAACCTCTTCGTTGCGTCCTTCGGCCGCTGGCACGTACTCCTGTAACTATTCCAGTTCCTAGAACAGATGACTGGCTGCGTGTCTGGCGCTATGATGAGGGATTGGCCTAGCTACCAGCCTGGCTGCTGTTGGCTCTAGTGCAAGGCTGGCAAGCGTCGACTTGTTCTGACACTTTGGTGGTCGACCTCGCTTGCGCTCTATCACCTGACTGGTTGGCTTACTGGCTGGCGGGGCATTGGGCTGGGTATTAGGCTGGAAGCTCGATCGCTCGAGCTAGGAGGAGACTCGGATTGGGCATAATGAAGGTCTTTATCGTCAAGGGCTGGGAGACTGACAATGGATAGCTATCTGATGGAGAGTGTCACATCTATCAACTGATGAGACTACGGCCCGGTCTCAAAGACTCGGCTCTCTAGTAAACCGGTCTCGAAGACTCGGCTTTCTAGCAAGCCGGTCTCGAAGACCCGGATCCCTTGGGATCCGGTCTTAGGAGAACCTTATCATAGCTATGAGAGCAGCCTACAAATAGAGCTGCTGCGAGCCCTCAGTTAGATAGAAATCAAGAGCTTCTATTCACATCACAATGCACCTTTCCTATCTGATGTAACAGAGAGCTACATCGCGTCGCGTCAGTCACTAAGGGATGATTATGGACAGCTAAACTCTAGGTACAAATTAGAGTGTCAGCAGAACTGAGATGTACTAACAAAAGAGGGTCCCATCCAATCAGATGCCATAAAAGTCATGCCCATGTAAGAGTCATGCCCGTATATCAATTCCCATACGGAAATTGTTTTAGCGTTTATGATGACCATTAGTGATGAAATATCTACTCACACTGATGAGCCGCATTGACCGGCTCGTGATTGCCCCTAAATAAAGCCTCGATGAGGCCAGAAGTTGATGGGTGTCCCTGGTTGTCCAGTTCGAGGCTTTCGCCCATGTTCATGCTTGGAAGAACTGCATATATGAGCCATGGCGCTATCGTCCCCGTGGCCTAACATCATGAGGGCTTCTTCCTCCGTCGGCTGGCCGTCCTTCCACTTGTGTTCCGAAACGAAGATGTGGAGCGGCGCCTGCCATTGCCTCTGGAAGGCGAGCGTCGCCTCCATGTTCAGGTTCCAGCGGTTCCTATTGAGCGGCGTCACCACCGTGATGCCCGACTCCCACGGGATCCGCCTGCCTTCCTGGTAGCAGGTGCTGTTCAGGTACTCCACGTCTGACCGGTCCTGCACTCCTTGCCGAATGCGCGTTAGCAGCCCGCGTAGTCGTGGATCTTGCGCGGCACGGACTTGCTCGTTTAGCATCACCACCGTGGTGAACTTCCTCCACAGTGCGTGAGCCACGTCGTGTTGTCGCCGCTGCTCAGGACCGAAGCCATGATCTCCCTCCCATGGAATGGTTGAGCTGGGGAGGAGAATCGACCTCTCCTGCAGACAACGCCCCCACCTCACATGATGCATGCCCACTAAATCCACTGGGTACTTCAGGCGGTGTACTCCATAATGCTGGCCACCTGTATTCTGACACCCATTTGAACGCCGAGTGCTTATGGCCTTGATCACAGTATGTTTGCAAATCTTCACATAGTTGAACTTCTTGCCGTATCTTCAATACTTCTCATTTATAGAGCAACCAATAACACTAGCATTATCCATGAAGCCTTAGATTCAGCGCCTCATCTAGCATCCTAGATTCATTATGTAACAATTTCCCATGCAATACACTGCAGCCTCTAACTTCCAAGAATACCATTCCAGGGTTGGTAGTTTTGACGAATGGGAAGAGTGGCTAAAGAATGTCTCCTTGGGCTTTGGAATGGGCTTTGGAATGGGCTTTGGAATGGGCTTTGCCCCAAACTCGTCAACGTTCCAGTCGTATTCGACACGATGTGATCCGTGTGGCACTCGCATGGGTACCCGCTTCGCTTGACTATGGTACGGAGTTGATTCAATACGGGAAACTCGAGCTTCAGCTTGACGCTGTACACTGCACTCTTGTACGTCGTCTGGATCACGTGTGCGCCTCCAAGCTCGGTGCCGATTATGGTCATGTCCAGCAGGATGACCAAGATGTTGACGTAGATGAGCCGCTTTAGGACGCGGCTCGAGCCCTTGGTGCTGTCCGAGTCGATGATGCGCAGCATCTTCCGGGCTTCCCACAAGTACAGGACAGAGATGGTGACTTCCTGGGCCGAGAAGCCGAAGAGCATAATCTTTTCGTACACTTGGAACGGCCGGATGTATGGCTCCGGGTGGGGGGAGTTGGAGCCGAAGTTGAGAACGGTGGGCGGTACGGTGAAGACGACGAAGCTCAACACGATCATCATGAGGACCCATCTGATCTTTCGCCTGTCCTCGACGATCAAGTGAAGGCGGGAATAAAGAACGACGGCGAACCCGATGACCATGGGGACGCCCCCAAGCGTGATGATGACAATGTTGGCATAGTTGTTCCGGCACAGTTGGAAGAATTGCAGCAGAAACCCGATGGAATGGACGGCAATCCCCCACGAAGCAAACATCAAACTCCAAAAGTACAGGCCGCTGCGCTTTCGGAAGCGGAGGAAGATTTGGACGTTGATATCGAGGACATTGTACAGCGAGATGGCAAAGAAGCCGGCAATGGTCATGGCAAGGGGCAGCGTGACGTCAATGCCACCACGGTAGCCGCCTTCGCCGGCCATAATGACTGGCGAACCGAGCCTCGGTGGCTTCCTTCTGGCCGGAAACACTCGGTGGCTTGTTCTAACCGTAGGCACTACTGTTGGCCCGTTGGTAGCTGCCGTGTGGGCAAAGCCACTTATTAATGAAAATGGGTCAGCTGGAGACAACTCGGCAAGTTCCGTGATGGGTAGTATCCATACCGAAGTACCGGCTGAACAACAATGTGACACTAAAAGATGGGATGCCGTTGGGGAAAAGGCGGGGGTCGGCATCTGCCTTTTGCTTGCTGCGAGTGTGTCGTGCGTGCTCTCTATGACGATCCAGACTCCAGGGTGTCCTCGAGTGTCGATCAAAACCGTCTTGATGCCGGAAACGGAGGGAAGAATCCCAGGCGATGGTCGTCTCCCACGGGGCCAGAGTGGGCGCTACTACCTCAAATCGCTCGTATCTCGCTGTTCGGTTTGGTGTCGTCGCCTCGAGGCAACGTTGTGGGTGAGATGGCCCCTGCACAAGTTGCTCTGCGATGGATGGGCGGGTCAACAAGAGCGGAAGACGAGGGATGCTTCTTCGCCGCTGAGGCCCTTTGGTCTAGGTATAATAAATCAAAATGGCTCCTCAATGGGGACCTAGTGGGAATGACTCGTGCCATGGCCCAACCTATCGTACCCAACGCCACGGCTCGCAAGGTTTGAGGCAGCTGCGTCAAGTGGCGCATTTTGATCGACCCACCGATTGGAATACAGGCTTCGAGCCGGCTTCGCTCCCCTGAAGAGTTTAGTCGAGCACTAATTAACGTAAGCCCTCCGGGCCGTCCATCCACCCCATGCTAATGGGCATGCCGGCGTTGAGGTTGGCCGACGGCACTGTCACTTGGCAAGCCATGGGCAATGTCACTTGTAAGCGATGGGGAGAGAGGGGCAGGATAGGAGTATGAGCATGTTTATTGCAATAAGTGTGAGTGACATTAGACTAGTTCATCGAACCGCCGTCTCACATTCTCGACTAATGAGACGCGAGCAAGATGACACTAGCTAGGGCCCTGACATCCTTAGATCCGAGTCAGAGACAGAGGATGGAGACGACGATGGCCGGGATATTCAGGTACTGTGATGATCGGAAATGCCGTTAATTACAGCAAAGGCGATGCACAGTCGAGCCACCATCAAAACCCCATAATCTGTGCCGACGCTAACCTCTAGTCGCTAAAGTGGTGTCATTGCTATCGATGCTCGGATCACCTCTACGAAGTCGCTTGAGCCTCCTTAAGAACGTGGGGATGGGACGCAGAGGCAGAAGCGCAGTTTCACGTGTATATATAGCAGCCAGGGGGAGAGGTAATTCCAGTACAAAGCCATTAATGAGAAATGCCAGTTCCTGGTTGTGGGCTCCAGCTATTCCTCTGGGCGAGGCATTGAATTCGGTGACTCCGGATTTTCTGCCTTCCTGGTAAACAAGTGACTTCCCATGTTAAGTACCGGCATCTCCGGGCATAGCAGACGCCCCTTCGGGAAATAGTTGGGGCCATATTGCCAGAAAAACACGATCACTCTAATTATCTAGTACCGGAGAATCAAGGCTCATACAGGCACCCACATACAGAACAGAAATAACTCTTGGGTTTCCCTCGGCTGACTGCTATTCCGAATGTCTTTCGCCAAATTCCGGACAGGTGGCTCTACTTGGAACTCAATCCTCTCGCACTCTTAATATGGTTAGCATTGGTAGCTATTGTGGTTCGTGCAAGAAGATCATGGGGCTTGGCTCCAACAAGTGGGGGATAGAGCAGAAGGACAGTAAGGAATGCTGCTCGTATTCACCTGGAAATTAAGAGAGGAAATAGCCCATGGATCCTCACGGCAGCGTCATCCTTGTCTAGTGACCCCCGGATAGCGCCATCCTACTCCCTGTAGAGGATTGGCTAGGGGATGTGCCGTATCTTCGAGCTGCACGAGATTAGATTGACTCAGCATGCTATGTTAACGACGGTGAACCCGGACATCCTTACCGGGCCCCATATCCTCGAACACCGTCTCGACATCCTGGCCACGAAGACATGCGATCGTGGACGAGGGAAAGCACTGCACAATGGAGGTTGGTGCCCTGATGGAAATGTATGCGTCGCCGTACTCGTCTGTGTTTCCAGATGAGGAAGGGCTGGAGCCGGTAGAGCAAGCGATGTTGGATCCCGAGGGCCCGCAAGCGTCGGGAAGTGGCAGGTACGATTGGCCGAAGTCTTGGATGGCGCTGCACTCTGGGAATTGAGACGATCGGGGACTCGACATCGTCCCGCTGAGAGCAATAATGCTGTCGTCGAAGACTACGTGACTGTTAGTATGTCAATAATCCCCAATTCGCGTTCTGACTAACCATGTCTGTTATACCTTTGTCCGGCTGGAAAGCCCATGGTCTCCCTCAACCTGGATATTTCATCTTCCAAGGCCTTGTTTCTGTGAATGAGTTCTTGGATGGTCTTGAGCTCTTCCAACTCCCGCTCGAGTCTTCCGATTTTCTCTTTGGTCCTTACTCGATTTGCCCGCTGAGCTTCTCGGTCGTTGGCTCGTTTGCGGGCGTGTTGTGATTGTGTCAAGGTTGATACGCTTCTTGTGCCTTGAAGGTGTCTCAGTTAATATGAAGGCAACACCTCAGTTGAGCAATTGCATCGTACTTACCCTTGTGCTTGGTAGCCTTGGCTGGTTCTGCAGAGGATAATCTTGTCATTGTTTTGGAGGTGTCTTGTGTGAGTGTGGTTGGCTCAAAAAAAAAGAGAGATCTCGCGGAAGAAGAAGAGCGTTGAGCTGAGAGGGTCGTGGACCGAGAGGGTTGTCACCTGCAGCGATGTGCTTAGAGCACGAAGAAACGCTCTAGCGGCCTCGTCATCCCGTTCCCTATGCGCCGCGAACTTCAGTTTCACCGGGTTGTTGATGTCATTAGGATTTAGGGTAAACCAGATGGCTGATCAACTGGTCCTTGTTTATGAGTCTGGCTGTGATAAGAAGGCTGGGCAGCGACGTATGGGTTGGTCCCCGCGAGGGGCAACTCCCGTGAAGGTAAACGAACTCAACCGTGATACGAGGTACCAGATCCTTCCAGCGTATACTGTGGAGGGCATCCTCCTTGCGCGCATCTATGCAGGGTCAACAGATGCCGAATGGTTCGAGGCAGGGTTCCGCAGCGATCGATGGAAAATCGATATCGATCGCCATCGACCGATCGCAGGGTCAAGTCATATCGATCGCCATCGATCGTCCTTATGTCGATATTTAGCGGTGACCTCAGGGGATAAGTAGTAGGGGCTCTAAATCAATATCTCTGCCTCAGCAAGAGGCAGAAATGAGTGGCTGGCAAACAGGCCACCTCCGAAGGCTCTTGAGTCTTCGGTTCATCAGTTTTGATGGGATTTTGTACGTGGCAAGATGTCGCCCTATCCCTGCTTTCCAGTTTCAAGTTAGACTTTTAGTCTGGACTCAAACAAGGAGCCAGATTTGTTTAATTGGTCAAAGGTCGGTTGTAGTTGCAAAGACAAGCTGAAGTTTTAGCAGCGCAGGATGCCAGTCAGAAATCAGCTGCGGCATATCATTATCACGATCCAATGCCTTCGTTCTTGGAGCCAGGAGGGCTTCTACAAGCCCACTATTCCCTTATATATGTTCCGAGGCGTGCTACAGCGGGCCGGGGATGGAATAGAGAGCGTCTCTACAGCGACTCTACAGCGACAGTATCATAGAATGGCATTTAATTGAGACAAGATGCAACTTTCGAAAAGCATCATGCCTTCCCGACTTGGTAATAAGTGGGGCAACCGGGGGCTGGCGATAACTTCGATATCGATCGCTCCGATGGCGATATAGGGTCCTAATCTATCGCCATCGACGCGGACCCACATGTCGATGGCGATGGCGATGGCGATATGGGGTCCCATCGCCATCGATCGATCGATGCGGAACCCTGGTTCGAGTACTTTATTCAGCAGCTGCTAGGTACACCACTGTGGCAAGTCAAAGGGTCGTATGATTCGATCAACTCGGTGTAACGTACCATGTGATTGAAAGCCAGAAACCTTGTGATATAAATCCACCCCATAATATTAGAGATTTACTGATTTCCTCCCTCCCAAGGCGCAAGGATGATTCACATGTCTATGACCGTGCGGGGTCTCTTGAGAATGGAACAGGCACTACCCCACCACCAACTGCCCCCAAGTAGGAAATTGGCAAGTCTACTGTCTTTGTCGACAATGGCACTTGTACTGAAAATTTGGAATTGATAACATCGAGTTTTGGGGGGATGTGGGATTTGGTCGAGCTTCACAAGACTGTTTCTCTGTACCCTCCGACCGTAGTACGAGTGTTCAAGACATTCTCATCTAATACAGTACATCGCACTGGCAAACTCCATGGACTACTCACATGTGATTTCATTCCGGGAGCGACCATCGCGACCCGAAATGTGCGGCATCCCATGTGAATGGTCTTTTGTGTGTGTTAATTGGACATCAGCAGCGCCGTGGCTGAATGCACGTCATAACTTAATGTTGTCTCCGAAGATTATCACATTTCAGCCTCAACCCCAAGCAGAAAGACGTGTCCCAGCACCTCCAGTGGACCCATGCTAGAGCAATCCTGAAATGCAGCTCGCGGCTAGTTACTAGTAATCCTTGAGAAGGCAGCCACCCGTGTCGGTGCGCCAGATCCGCTATACTTCATGTAGACGTCTTCATGGGTCTCCATTCATTGCATGGGCAAGTCGGACATTACCTTCCCCATCATGGCCATGTGCATTAAGGAGATGACCATGAGCGGCTTGTTCTGCTACGGTCCCGGCGACTACTCCCTGGCCGTCGAGCTGTTGGCCAGCGGCAAGGTCGACGTCAAGAAGCTCATCACGGGCGTTGTCGAGTTCAAGCAGGGCGAGGAGGCCTTCAAGAAGGTCAAGGAAGGCGAGGCCATCAAGGTGCTGATTGCGGGACCCAATGAGGCACTGTAAATTAGCAAGCGGACCGACCGATTGACCACGGGACGGACCAACGGATTGCATGAATGGAAAGGGGAGAAACGGCAACTCGGACAAAATGGCCAAGGTATCATGCCAAACAAGGTGGT
The DNA here is from genome assembly GCA_020744375.1 of Dactylonectria estremocensis. Lineage (NCBI taxonomy): Eukaryota > Fungi > Ascomycota > Sordariomycetes > Hypocreales > Nectriaceae > Dactylonectria > Dactylonectria estremocensis. Next base: position 27,513 of record JAGMUU010000061.1, read on the forward strand.
GGTTTGACAGCTACGAAGTGGATCATAGATCCTCACGCTCATGACACATGATGAAGACGAAGAAACAAAACAAAAAGAGAGACCTAAAAATGGCAAAAGGAGGCCACAAAACCTACCATGCCCCACCACCCTTTCGCTAACACCACCCTTTCGCTAACCAAAAAAATGGCCTTCCCATACAAAACTCACCAAGTTCACTTACATAGATTTCAGTCATTCTTGAACCTATTCGCAAGCCGTCGCCTTCAACGTATAAGGAAATGGCTAGAGTTTAATATTTTAAGGCCAGCTGGTAACATGGGACCGGTGGTCCGTGGTCACCCTGCACTTCAAAATTTGCAATCCAGCGCCCGAATCCCCTCCTGCCTACTGATGATTCCTCCTCTTGCCAGTCCTCCACAATTCACCTAAAATGGCTTCAAAACGGCCTCGGAGTGTTTATACGGAGGATAAAATGGCTGATGCCATACTTGATATCACATAAAACGGCTTATCGCAACACCATGCCGCCCAGAAACACGGCATACCTCAGCACCCCATTTCCGACAGACTCCATGGCCAGACGGCCTGGGATGATCAGGTTCAACCTAACCGACACTTATCCAGGAATCAGGAGGCTAAATATTTGCCTCTTTGCTTGACTGTGACATATTTGGTGGTTGAGAAATGATTGATTGAATAAAAAGAAGGAGAGTTAAGGGATTTTTTCCGACTCGCTTGTATTTCCGACTCGCTTATCATGTACGTTACTCTTTTATTCTTATTAAAATCTTAGAAAATTCATCATCTTTTTTTCTTTCTTTTTAATAAAAAGAGAAAACTTAAAAGTTTAATATGTACTTTAAAGCCCTAGATCTGCTTAATCTAATTATATTTTTTAAAGATTTTATATATTCTTATTCAAGGTAGAAAAGAGAGTACAAAAAGGGGTAAAAATCGAGTTTTTACACCTTTAAGGGTGACAAGGGGTTTTGGGGCTGACAAGGGGTTTTGGGACCAACCTCGGGACGAGGTTGGTAGGCGGCTGGCCCACAATACCAACGGGTAAGCGATTCGAGGGAGCGATAATGCTTCAAACGGGGCCGTACGGTAGGTGTGCCCCTACCCAAAAACACAACAAATTGGGTTTTGGAACTGTGCCCCCTATGGACTTCCGTAGAGTGTCAATAAGTTCTAATCCAAAATCATGTAACTTATTGCTGCGGTCACTGCTGAAAAATGAAGTAGCCTTTTTATGTTAAAAGCTCATGCTGCTTTGATCTTGTTGCGGGACCAGGCATATCTACCACATCTATCCAAGCCTTAGGTATGGAGCTCCTCTTTTGCCTCGCTAGCTTAACAGATCTAATACCAGCAACCACTGAATTGTTAAATATTTCTATATTTTGCCTTGTGTTGGATTGACCTCTCGTGTGGCGGTAGAAGACCCGAATTTGCATAAACCTCTGATACACAGATATCCTAGCCTTAGTCAAATGACTGTCGGATCCGATAGGACAAGTTTGCACGGCAAATAAATACGCGGGTTGATGGGGAAGTTCCAGAAGGCCAATAGGCTCGGGAAGAATTCGATGCTCGAACCAACTTGATGGGTATTCAGCAGTTCGCCGACATCACTTGTCTCTACCCGAAGAGACAGCCTCAGACAGGTCTTGTGCTTTCCCGAGCTCGCAACAACCTGTGGTCACAACAGTAGCAGATGGCGAAAAAGATGTCATTGGCCAATTGACCATCCCAGGGAAGTTCCGCTCAAAGCTAAAGCGAGCTAACGCAGGCATGTCCTCACGCCACGCTCAACCAGGTCCAGCAACTGGTTCCCCGGCGCTAGCTATACCGTTCCAAAAGCCTCTGAAGGTCAGCTCTGGCAGTTGAATGGCGGACATCTAGAAGGCGACTAGGGTCTTGACTCGGTCGCTGTTGGTTCTGGAGAGGTCAAAGCGACCATGGCGTTTCGTATCCAGCCCAAGCGTCGCCATCGAGTCATTTCCTCCTAGCCACTTCCCCGCGTTCCCCATGAAGCCTCCTCGGAGCCCTGCGCAGGTCGGATATGGACGCAGATCAGGAATGGATTTATGCCGCCAGATATCCGCGAAGTAACGCGTTCCTAGCATCTTCCCTCCGCCCCCATCACGTTTTTACATGATCTTCAGGCACAATGTCGTCACTGACGCGTGGCGATTCCTACACCAGGCAGGCTGTTACGCATGCCGTGTATAGCCCCGAGGATGTCTTGGTCTTTGTATGCATTCGCAGCCCTCCTTGTGACTCGTGCTGACAGTAACCTGCGTAGGCCTGTTCCACCCTTGCATTGTACAACTCTGTTGAGCTCCTCTCCCTCATCTCCATGACCTTCAAGCGACGCTCGGGTCTTTACTTCTGGAGCATCCTGTTTGCGTCTTTTGGTATAATACCGTATTGTGTCGGATGGATGATTGTCTACTTCGACTTTACGCACGATTATGTGGGCATGATCATCGATAGCATCGGCTGGGTCCTATTAATATCGGGCCAATCCGTCGTGCTGTATTCGCGACTTCATCTAGTGGTGAACGATACCAGGATTCTCCGGGCCACGCTGTGGATGGTCGTCTGCAACGGCGTCGTCTGGGTGAGATTGCCCCAGCTTCCCACGCTGTGACGCTTGCAGCTAAACATTCTTCAAGCACACGTCAATCACGGTACTCTTGTTCGGGTCGACCTACAGCCCACACGAGAGCAAGAAAGGGTTCAATGCCGTCTTCAACGTCTTAGAAAAGGTCCAGATGACGTGCTTCTGCGTCCAGGAGTTTATCATCTCCGGCCTCTACATTTGGAAGACGGTCGACATCCTCAAGACGGCCTTTGGCAATACCCGGCGCATCATTTGGCAGCTCTTCGCCATCAACATCGTCATCGTCATCATGGATATCGCTCTCCTCGCCATCGAGTATAAGAATTTCTACGTCTGGCAGCAGGGCTGCAAGGTTGTCGTCTACTCGATCAAGCTCAAGCTCGAGTTCGCAGTCCTGGGCCAACTCATCCACTTCGTCCAGAACCGGCAGGCAACTCAGTCTGGGGACCCGTCGAATCGAAACCCGACTGGTTTTGTAGAGATTTCCCGAGACAAGCCATCCAAGTCGGACAAAATGGGGACTTTGAGGAGCCGGACAGATACTATGCATTTGGAGGACCTTTCAGCCGAGAGGGCCACAGTTGTGACGGTGCCAAAGGCCACCCCACATTCTGAAGTTGGGAGAGATGAGATCTGCATCATGGCGAGAATCGACGTCGAAAGTGCTGATGGCATGGATCCTCGGGATGATCGGAGCACAGATGAACTCTGCGGCCACACAATGCTGCAGTTGTCCACGTCGAGATAGTTGCGTTCATTCTATAATACTACTACCGGTATAACCTTGAGGATAGAACCTTGTGTCAGGGGACCGGTATGTATTCAGCCACCACCCTACTGTACCCAATCCCCATTCGGTCTTCTGTGACATCCACTATGCATGCAAAGCATTGCAACCCTGATTTCTTTTATTGGCTCCGTAATAAAGTTTGCAAACTTTCGCCCTTAAGCTTGGGTGCAGTTGCGACTGGCTGACTCAAACCCGCCGTGCTAGTAGCTTTCGCAAAATGCATCCCTGGTGCCGGAACTGACAGAATGGAGATAGCCAAGGACCGTAGGTAGCCTATTGCGTCGATGGTAAATGGGAATAGGATGAATATTCGTTGTTTCCTAGCATTGCAAGATCAATAACCTGCACAACTTGAGTTTTCATGCGCCTTAGAAGTTCTAACTTCAGTATCCTACCCTCCCATTCATTTAGTACGAAAGTCTATGGAAGCTGAATCGCCCTCGGCTTCTTGACCATAGGTTAAAGTTCAAGCATTCACTCTCACATGTTAAACCAAAAATGTCAGCTAAAACTAAAATCTCACTATTACCCTATCCCCTTGAGTGTGGAAAGCCTTCAACGCGGTCACTACAGGGGTCTAGCCAATTAAAATCCAAGCATGAAAGGTACATTTCTCTCCACCTAAATTAACCTGTGATAGAAGTCCCAACAATATTTTGAGTTGCAAAGTGCGACATCACATTGCTCACATCCCTTCCTTGATTGCCGACGCCGCAGCCCCCTTTTATTGCTGCTGATCGGCGCTAACACTCGCCTTGAGCTCCTTGACCTAGGCTGCCCAACACGATGACCTTGACAGGCAAGGCAGTCTGATAGTTTCCCTCTCGAGACAAATTTATGCTGTTCCACCGGCGTAAATTCGTCCCCGGTCCGAAACTTTCGCCTTGACTGACTGTCCTTATGGAATGCCTTGAAAAGCGCATTATGAAGGCATTGGCGCCAGTCTTTCTGATTCGTATATCGCTTCCAACCCGGCTGGCCGTTAAGTTGCAAAAGGAAGCTATTCACGAGGACCACATCTAATAAGAACGTCCAAGTGAGAGCCTGCCAAGCGCCGCGGCGGATAGCATGATCATAGCCCTGATATGACCTCATTTGGTCTCCTCGATCCACATGATTCATCTCTTGATTATAAGCAGCAGCTACTGTAGGGATCGATATCAGCTTGACTGCCTCGTCACCGAAAAAACGCCGTATTGGCTGTGATGTAGAGGTTGTTGTTGACGGCCGCTTCCTCCAACGCTCGCATCTCTCGTCGCCCTTGAACACGGTTGACAAGAACAACACGAGGGCATTATCCTTCCACGCGATTTGATTTACCTATAGTCGGAAAGGATAAGTTAGTAAGAAATCACAGCTAATAGTATCAAGGCTTTTTACCTTATTATCTGGGGTAGGTATGACTCTGATCTCGTTGAATTTGAACTCTGATTTCCCTGACTTATCGTTCTTCTTCGCGTCAGTAAGCTCTTTAAATATGCCGCAGTTAGGGCGGGCTGTGCCTGTAGCACCGTGGCCGTGCTGACGAAGAGAGAGGAAGAGGTCCGGCGACGAGAAGAGGTTATCCACAAAGACGTGATATGTCGATTGCGGCAGCAGGTTTATGAGGGCAACAACGACACTCTGAGTTGAGTTCAACGCGATGATCTTATCCTCGCTGTCTGTGAGGACGTGGATGACTTCCTCGACCTTATCAGCCTCCCTAGCTTCCCTCTGTTGGCGGCCTTTCCCTCTCCCTCTCGCTCTTCCTCGGCCGCGGCGGCCGCCTCTCCCTCCTTCAGATACCGATTTCTTCCTCTTTGGACGTTCGACGCCAACAGGGCCGTATTTTGCACCGGGCTGGTGCCAAATCCACCTCAAAAAGAGGCCAACTTGTGCCACAACCCATACCTTGAATCCTGTGTCAATGGGCTTATTTGGTATGTATGTGACTTGCGAGTTCCTTCCTGTGTAACGGATCATGCCCTCATCCACAGAGAGGTGCGAGCCCGGCTCGCAGAGCTCTGTTGTGGCTAGTTGTATATGTTCAGACCACGGTTGTGCGCATTGAAAGACTGTAGGAAAGCTCTCATTGTCCTCAAATTGGGTATGGTCAAATGGGCGAAGGTGACGATGAAGGAGCTGAAACCGGTCATATGCCATAAACTTAAGAATCGAGTGTTCGGGGCGCTGCTCTCCTAACTGAGGGGTCTTCCAATGGTCTTCAACCGCAATTTCCTTATGAATGCCTATATATAACGTACTTGATAAGCATGCGCCGCATCCAAGTATACGCCGCACTTTTCCCTCTTACACTTAACTATCTACTTCATCAATCAAATCTCAACCACGAAGCATGCCACAGCAAAATACTGAAGCTAGAACGCTTCTCGCCCTTAAAGCCCTTCAAAATGACCCAAAACTAAGTATCCGACGCGCCGCATCGATATACGAGGTAGATGAGCGAAGGCTACGTCGCTGACAGAATGGCATTCAATCTCGACGCGATTGGATCCCCCAATCGCGTCGACTAACCGATTTAGAGGAACAGATCATTATTCAATTCATTCTCGACCTGGATTCGCGAGGATTTCCCCCGCGACTGCGTGGTGTTGAAGAAATGGCTAACCGACTGCTCGCTGACTGCGACGCATCACCTATCGGCAAGCGCTGGGCTTCTAACTTCATCAGGCGACACCAAGAGCTTAAGACGCGTTTTTTTCGTAAATACGACTATCAAAGAGCCAAATGCGAAGATCCGACTATTATTCGCGACTGGTTCAGGCTCGTGGAGAACACAATCGCGAAATATGGTATCGACCTAGCTAATATCTATAACTTTGATGAGACCGGCTTTATAATGGGCATAATCGCAAGCGGAATGGTCGTCACAGGCGCAGATAGGCGTAGAAACCCGAAATCAGTCCAGCCTGGAAACCGGAAATGGGTTACGGTCATTCAGGCGATCAATGCAGAAGGCTGGGCGATCCAGCCGTTCATCGTGGTTGCGGGCCAATATCACCTCGCTAGCTGGTACCGGGAAAGCAACCTCCCGGGCGATTGGGCTATTGCAACAACTCCAAATGGCTAGACCGATAATGAAACAGGTCTTAAGTGGCTCAAGCACTTTGATCGGCATACAAAGAATCGATTGATCGGTCGCTATCGTCTTCTGATCCTCGATGGGCACGAAAGTCACCACTCCGTCGACTTTGAGAAATATTGTGAGGAGAATCAGATCATTACGCTTTGTATGCCGCCTCATTCGTCTCATCTACTTCAGCCTCTTGATGTCAGGTGCTTTAAGCCGCTTAAAACAGCCTATAGTCAAGCAATTGAGCAATTGATCAGATGCTCCATAACCCACGTTTCGAAGACCGAGTTCTTCCCAGCCTTCTACGCTGCCCACGCAGCCGCCATGACAAGGAGTAATATTGAAGGAGGTTTTCGAGGGGCCGGACTTGTTCCCTTGAACCCAGAAAATGTCATATCAAAGCTTGATGTGCAGCTACGGACTCCAACACCGGCTGCAGAGGAGGTCGGCCTCCCTGACCCTTGGGTCTCGAAGACCCCAAAGACAGTGCTTGAGGCCAGTTCGCAGTCTGAATACCTTAAAAGACGAGTGAGAAGACATCAGAGCAGCTCTCCAGCATCAATTCTTGAGGCGCTTGAGTCATTCACTAAGGGAACAAAGGCAATAATGCATCAGATGGCATTATTGAAGTCTGAGGTCCAGATTCTTCGACAGGCAAATGAGACTCTTAGCAAGCGGCGTAGAGCGAAAAGAACCCGCCTACGTAAAGGAGGGAAGATGACTTTAGATGAGGGGAGGGATGAGATGGACCAGAGAGACGTTAATGCGCAGGTAGTGGCTGAATCGTCGAGAAGTGGTGGTCGACGGAGGTCGGCGCTGCCGAGGGAAAGGCGCTGTGGAACTTGTGGAAAGACTGGTCATAATATAAGGACCTGTCAAGCTGTAATTGAGACCTCTGGAGAAGAGTATAACGATTAGTTTTAATTGATTTGATGTCTTGTTGTGGTTTTATTGAGGTTTTAATCTTGAAGGTGAGGAAAAGTGCGGCGCATACTTGGATGCGGCGCATGCTTATCAAGTACGTTATTAGTATCCCGAGCCATATATATATCTCTGCTGCAGTAGTCGGAGGCCACTCTTGCAGGCGTGAGCGTTCTTTCAATACATGGTCGGCGCTGTCAATAACTCCCCTCTTCAGCAAGCTGTCAACCCATTGATTGGTATATTTAGCCCAGCTTTCAACTAGGGATAGAGGCACAAAGTGTTGAAAGAGCCGTAGCGGCTCTTGGGGCAGCTGCTTGACCTCAAGATCGCGCTTTCCCACGTCAATGGGTCAGCGCTGCCCTCAAATATTTCAAATCCCAACATCTGTGCTCTCCATAGTCCATACTACTCTCAATGTCCCAGTGTAACCCATCTCTCCCAGGTGCAGGGTTGAAAGCCACTCCACCCAATCCACGAAGTGGATCCACTCGTGGATTCCACTGTCCACTCCACTGGCAAAATCCCAGTGGATTGGCTAATCCACCGAATCCACTCGACGATGTCGGGGGTGGATTGGGTGGACTTGGGTGGATATTTGGCAGAATGCCTCTAACAGAGACTGATGTGCCCCTACATTTCTGCAATGTTGCTACCCTATGTCAAAAACACCATGAAGCTTCTGAACAGTGCAATTTTAGAATGCATACAATACAGGAAGTACCATTCGAATGCCCTGGGCTTTCTCATTGGGATGACATAAGTCTCTATAGATAGGTAAGATTTGCTCCGTGAGTCCCATACCGTCATGAGGGCCATCAACAGTTATACATTTTCCTGTTTGCTCAACAACATTTCCAGCACATATGAAGTTCGACTGTCCATATTTTGGATTTATAATAGAACACTTATACCATTATATAACTCCCGGCAAGCTGATTAAAAAATCGCGTCTGGATCCCTCAATATCTCAATACTGCGCGAAAAATTGCGAGCGATACTACTCGCGTCAAGCTCGTGATTTGAAGGATGTTAGGGACGTATCTACCACCCGACCCCAATATGACACCCGCTACGTGCTTGTCCAATCAAATTAGCTCGAAAGGCAGGATAAGGGCATATTGTGCCAACTGGCCGCGTTGGACGCGTCATTCGTGCCTACCTGACCACCTGTTGTTGACCCATCACTGCACCATGTTTTGCGATTTCGACATGACAAAGAGATTATTTTACCATGACCTCGCCTAATTCCTGCTTCGACATTTCCGACAGCGGCTTCGGGTCCGCTGCCGAATCAACGCCCTGCCCGACGCCGTATCCTACCCGTTCAACCTCGACCCCTGTCTCGACTCTGACGACCTCTTCCGCAAGCGATGAACAGTATGAACGTACGCTCTGGAGGCATTTCCCAGGCTGGGCGTTCTCTGAGCGAGCCAGAGAGACGCGTTGTTGGGCCTGGCAATTTGGATATGACATCCAAAAGGAAGACGACCGCAGATGGATTTGCCGAGCGTGCATTCGCAAGAATACCCCACATCCACGTCATTTCGAAGCTGATGGCATTCACAACGCGTACAATCATCTGTTCAACGACCACGGGATTCGCGCCCCGCCTGGGATGACCAAAGGAACTGCTGAAAAGAAGGCGAATTCGAAGGGCAAAAGGCCTACCGGGCAGCGGACTCTCGCGGAATCCTTGAAACTTGATCTACACGACCCTCGAGAACAAGCAATTGCGAACGGCCTTATCAAGCGCTTCGACAAGGAACACTTCCGCAGGCTTCTGATCGACTGGATCGTGGCCAAGAATCACCCCTTTTCTATTGCTGAAGAGACGGAGCTCCAAGCTATCTTCGATTACTTGAACCCGTCAGTTTCGGCTCGTAAAGCCAATATTACCCACACAACGGTTCGAGAAAAGATCGTCGCCTCGGTCGAGCAACACAAGCAGAAGGTGATGGAGGTCTTGTGCAAGGCACCTGGCCTTATCCATATGTCCTTCGACGGCTGGCGGACTGGAAACCGACACGCCTTATATGGTATCTGTTGCTTCTTTAGGGACGAAAACAACAAGCCTTGCAAGATCACGCTTGGGCTCCCCGAACTTAGCGCTAGGCATACAGGACCCAATATCGCCGCCGAAATCCTCGACGTAATTGAATCGTACCAGATCCAAGACAAAATTGGCTATTTCACGCTTGACAACGCGAAAAACAACGATACCGCCATGGAGATTATCGGCGGAGAGCTCGGATTCGTAGGGGCTCGTAGGCGAGGGCGCTGTTTTGGGCATACCTTGAACCTCTCCGCCAAAGCCATTCTATTTGGCCACGATGCTGATGCATTTGAGCGGCGTCTGTCAGGGGCGGAGCCTCTTACTGAAGCAGAACACCTGATTTGGCGCAAAAAGGGGCCAGCAGGCAAACTGCACAATCTTGTGGTAGCTATCCATAGGTCTGACTTGTTGACAAACATGCTTCGCAGCATTCAACAAGAAGCCTTCGCCAAGTCGTCCGACTCCAAACTTAAGGCGAGGAAGCCGTTGGATGTTATTTTGGACAACGATACCAGATGGCTGTCACAGTTGTACATGATACGACGAGCCCTACTGCTTCGCGACTATATCGAGCGACTTATCGCCCACTATCGAATCGAATTCGAACAACAAAACAAGACCAAAAGGGGCGGCCCTAGGAAGCCACTCACGCTGCCCTTTATTTGCCAGCCGGAGAACCAGCTATCCGACAAGGACTGGGAGGTGGTCGAGATATTTGCGGATATCCTTAGTTACTACGAAGCCACGATCAAAATGCTCGAAGGCGACGGCCAGATCCGCAAGCGGAAGAGTGGGTGGACTGGGTCATATGGCAATATTTGGGACGTTATTCAAGGCTTTGAATTCCTTCTCGAGCACCTTGAACACTTCAAGGCCATCGCCAAGGACTTCCCTGATCCTGAACACTTCAGGATCAACATCAATTTGGGCTGGCAGAAGTTGAATGAGTACTACGAGGCATTGAACGAGACGCCCATCTACTACACTGGCCTGGCGCTTCATCCCGCATACCGATGGAAATGGTTTGAACGCAACTGGACTGACCGCCCTGAGTGGATTGACGAGGCGAAAAAAATTGTTCACGACGTTTGGCGTTTTGAATATCGGGAGACCACCTTGCCTGGAGAGAGGCCATCAGCCGTTGAGCCAGTTCCTAAGCAGCGGAAGACTTCGGACAATCCGTTCCAGGAATACCTTGAACGAAACCGCTACACAGCGCCAGAAGCAGGTCACGATAGCCTCACGCCAGGTGAAGACGAATACCTCCATTGGATTACGCACTGCGAAAGTGGCGATGGCTCCATCGACGATCCTCTCGCTTACTGGCACGAGAAGCGATTCAAGTACCCGAACTTATCGGGAATGGCGCTCGATTTTCTCACGATACAACCAATGTCGGCTGAGTGTGAGCGTCTTTTCTCAGCTGCAGGTCGGATGGTGAACCTTCTGCGCCACCAACTTGAAGCCCAGATGATCGGGATGTGCCAGGTATTGCGTTCATGGCTGAGGGCGGGTATTATTCATGATTTAGATCCCTTCTTTATCTCGATAGATGAAGAAAGAGTCAATCTCGAATTGGCTCCGATGTCAGATCAACAGCTTGAAGAGTGGGCAACACAGTGGCTTACTCAGGTGGCGAGTGTTTAAGACGAGATGAAAGCCAGTTGGAGATAGTCTCGCTTGGAGCCTGGAATAGGGCATGCAGTTGGGTAAGGGCTTCGGGAATAGCTTTGCCATCACGAATTGAGGCACTTGCCAATCCACCCAATCCACTCAACCCACCCTAATCCACGACAGCCTCCAGTGGATCCACTATCTTGAGATATTCAGTGGATTATGATCTACCCACTCCACTCGAGCAGCCAGTGGATTGAGTGGAGTGGCTTTCAACCCTGTGCAGGAGGCTGCTCGGAAGCTCCATCGAGGCCCTCGAAGCCGGGGAGTTTGGAAAGTCGACGGCTGAGCGTGAGGGGAATATCGATATCGATTCGACCATCATCTACAGGAGTACAACATGTCAATTGAACCACTTGTAACAAGCTGCGATGGGGAATTGTCGGCACTATACCTCTGGCGCAAGCGTCAATCGTTGTCGTTACGTCGACGGCGTCTTCAGCAGGGCAGCCGTGCAACATGGTGGCTAGGTGATGCGTGCCAATGAAGGGTTTTGTCTCTTTCATGGGATTATATATCCTAATAAAAATCACAAGGAAAATTTGCTAAATCAACCACTTGTTTCAACCGTCAATACGCTAGTGACGTCTGTTGCCGCCGATGGTATGAACCGCCCCAATCAACTAACTATTTCGGTCTCACGTTGACGTACGTTTTCGCGTCCAAGAGCGCAAATTCCGCGATTGGTCTTCTTGGGCTCCACCATACCATCTAGCTTATTCCTTTCCCATCCTTCTCCACTCCCTCATTTTATTCTTCTAAGTACGACCGAGTCAGTCTTCACGGGGCATCCTCACATTCGTTTACCTATTCTTCGAAGAATTGGGTAAGTGGCAAGGAATTCCACAGTGAGGATTCGATTCATCCAACTTGCCAAGAGGGCGATGACGAATCTCTCTCCCAAACAGGCTAGAAGAATGCTTCTCATTTCAGGGGTAAGTAACCCTAAGTATGTAATAACGTGTGCATTCATATATATATGCCACGCTTGTTTCCCCTGTGGATATTCCGAAGTAGAAGGTTCACCAACACAGATCTCAAGGGGTATTCAAGTTCCAAGTACAGCAACTGGAAAGTTCATCCCACCCTGGCAACGCAACGAAGGTAGAAAACTTCACGTTTGGTACGCTATCGTTGCCTCCCCTCAGCATGACCTTTTTCTAATCCTCCACTCAAGTTTCTTCAGCACAAGAAGATCGCCACCCAGTTTTTGGGAGCTCGCTCTCACACCCACGAATACCAATGCCCTCGACGAACGCTGCCGATTATTGGGAGAAGAAGGGCGTGGCAGGCCTAGTTTCTCGTGCTCTCCTACGTACACTCCAATGTATATTCGCCATCGTTGTTGCGGTCTTGTACGGACTCGATCTTCAACAGGCGACAGATGATAACATCAAGGCGGGCTCAGCTTGGATTTACGCCGAGTTCGTAGCCGGGGTATCAATAATTCTCTGCGTCGCCCATCTGTTCTTCACGACGGCTGTGTGGTACTGGGGCTTACTTGATGGCCTTGTCTGCATCCTGTGGCTGTCACAGTTTGGGGTGTTTGCCTCAGCCTATCTGGGTACTGAAAAGCCACTAAAAGACGAAGAGTTTGCTGCATCAGTTTCACGCGGCAGGATGCAATCAGCTGTCTGGGTTAACTTGATAAGCATGCTTTTGTGGCTCGCAACGACTATACAGGGTATAATGGGGTGCTGCGCTCGTCGGAAAAAAAGGCAACAGAAGGACGAGTCTATCGAGCTGGGTTCTGCGGGCGATATATAGTCAAACGACAATGTTTGGCTTGGGATTGCCAGTTGGTCCACGTATAGAATAGCCAGAAAAGTATAGAATAGTCAGAAAAGAATAACTCTCTGCTGAAAGGTCTCAGTCGTGATATATTGGAGTGCACTGGTGGACCGATTGGTGATGTCGAGACACCTATGTACAACTTACTGTTAACGACAAAAAAATCCTCAATTGTTACACATATGCTTTTTCCTTGACCTGGAACTCACGCATTCATCATTAGATCTGCCAAGTAAATGACCCGATAGATGAGCAGAATACACAGAGGAGAATTGGGATACGGAAATGCTGCCTCAGCGCAGGTTTTGGATGGGCCTATTCAAGAGAAGGATCAACGCGCATTGCCGCGTGTGGTAAGAAATTCTATGCATAATTACACTATCTTTGTCTTTTCATACACGAACATGGTACGGAGGATAGGCAGGCGCTTTGACGAAAGAATCAACTGCACGCCTTGGAGAAGCATAAAAGAGCTCATCAGCAAGTGTCGGCGTGCTGAACTGACTTCAGATCACTCAGATCTTGAAAGATAAAATGGAAACTCGCCTTTCGCGAATTGGCTTTTGACATTCAACAAGGTAATATGCCTCAAAGATCTCGAGGACTACTGGCCGGAAAGCCATGACGGCTCCGTCCAGATAACTTCTCGCCATCTTGACTTTATGCCTGCGTCTGACACTGTACTAAAGATGGTGTGACCTTATTTCTAAGGAGTAGCCAAGATTGTGCTCGGTTCTCTTGAAACTAGCGCAGCGGCCAGTAAACGCAGATAATAGGATTGATGCTGCACATTTGACCAACAAGATACACCGCGTGTACCCATCGCCATTAGGCAGCTCGTAGCATGTGTTCACAGAGTCACGGTGGGCAAAATCATTCAATACTACGGAAGAAGTTCGCTGCTGTCTAAATTGGATCAAGTCGAAAGGTACACACAGTAGGGTTTGTAGACACTCATCCAGACGAGTCTGTTAATTTGAGCCCGTGTGTCTGTCTGTAGTTGGTATATTTAAAGATCTTCAAGCAACCTTTCCATCGATCGCTGAGATACAGTCAAGTCTGCTTTGTTCGTACAGGTCGTCATGCGGGTGCTAAGTGATAGCAGGACCCAAGAGCTTAGAGGTGCATGCTTAAACAGATATGTTGAGGTACGAGAATATAGATACATAGATGTATATATATACATAAATTATATAATTTACAAGAACGTAATACAACAAGGAATGTGGCTGACGATGTCAATTAGACAAGCCCAATACCAGGACATCACCACGCATACCCACTTGCCAGCAATAGTAACCTCACTCTTCAAACTATCCTGCTTCGCAGTCTTTTCATCCCTTCTCCGATTCTTCCCAAGATAGCTTAGTAAACAGTGGGCCAGCCGTTGTCATAGCGGATCAGGTTAATACCAAGCTGGGCAGCACCAACGGCGTTGTAATAATGATAGACCAACACATCGGCATCCTTGTCGGTGAAAACTGCGGGGTGGCCGGGTCCGTGGATGTTGCCATGGCTAGCGAGAAGTTGGTTTCCGCCGCCTTGCATCATAGACTTTCCATTGCGGTCGACATAAGGGCCTGTGATCTTTGAAGAGCGGCCAACCATGGTACGATAAGTACTCGCAGTTCCCTTACAACAGCTATCGAAAGCCACCCAGAGATAATAGTAGTTGCCATGCTTAGTAATATAAGGGGCCTCAATAGCTCCACCGTTCTGAGGGCGAGCGGCAATGGAAGTGAGGTTGTTCTTGTTGATGGGCTTTCCAGTCTTAGGGCTCAACTCAGTAAGCTTGATACCAGACCAGAAGGAGCCAAATGAAAGCCACCACTTTCCATTAGAGTCGACAAAGAGGTTGGGGTCGATGGCATTGTAGTTGCTGTTATCGAAGGATTCGATAACGAGACCCTGGTTGGTCCACGAGCCGGATGCACCAGTCTTACTCGTGGCGAGGAAGATAGCTGATCGAGATGTACCAAAGCTGGAAGCTGAGTAATACATAAAGTATTGGCCATTGTGATAGGAAATATCCGGTGCCCACAAGTTCTTATCGCCCTTTGTGTAGGGAGTAGTCCAAGGAGCACCCGAGGGGAATGCAGCGCCGGCATCGCGCCAGGTAGTACGGTCGCTAGACACCTTGAGGCCAATGTTGTTGGCTGTGAAAGCAGCGAGATAGGTGCCGTCGGGCTTCTTGACTACCGTAGGGTCATGAATAAAGGTATCACCTTTGACTGGACCTGGGTTGACAGCCCTTGCGAAGATTGAGTTTGCCATTGCGCCGAAGGCAAGCATGCTGCCAACGGCAAAGGTGCGTAGAGATACCATGTCGAGGTTTGCGTTGCGAAGACTGTCTGATTGAATGTTAGTGAAGAATTGCCGCTGGGTTGGATTGGGTTGGATTGAGGTGAGGCTCTGCAGCGTATTTATCACGTTTTGCAGATTCGCCCCCTTTCTAGTTATGCTTGCGTCAGCCCTGAATTTCCTGCGCAAGGCTATCATCCGATGTTAGTTTCTGTTTCAGATCACGAACGCTGGCATGATTGCGGAGCATTTGCTGCGACACGAGACAGACCCCTGAGATCCCGGTAAATCCCACCTATAACAAGCCGACGGACAAATAGTTGACGTCGGAATCGGCCTGTTAAGGGTTGGCTTATCTTGGCGACTGGTTCTAGAAGCATGGAAGTAATTAAAGGGTTTACCGAACTCCGTCTAGGCGACGATTGCCTAATAGCGTAAGCCCACTACAGCACTGACCCCCGCTCTGCCGCAGTCCTGAAATTGGTGATCATAGTCAGTGCGTACTAAATGGAGTAGATAATAGATCTTCCGCGTATGAACCTGCCCTGCAAGGTTCAAAACCTATAGGCGCACTTAGTTCACGTAAAATATGGTGTGACAGGGACTGCAAGCACAGAAGAATGAAAAAGAGGTCTTTGAAAGTCACTTGGCTACCCTGTAATGATAGACAAAAGGAACGCGGATTTCCCGGAACTTCAGCTTCTTTAACAGGTTTCCACTGCAAAACTATATTATTTATTGGAAGTTCGTTTAGATGATTATTTCATTTGATGTAGAGCAGGAATGTACGTAGAACCAAGCTTTCTCTGCCTTTTATACCCCGGTGCCCTGTAGATTCACACAGGTCGAGACTTGCTCCTAATAACGTATGGGAGTTGCACCCAAGATTTTCGTAGCCTAACGTAGCTATGAGAAAAACCTCCCGGTACAACGGAAAAAACACACTGTAATGATAGTTGCCAACCTTTGGAAGTCTCTCAACGAATGAGACAGATCTAGACTTGAATGCATCAAGAGAAATCAAGGTAGGTGTATCGCGGGTTCCTCAAATATTACAGCCCACCTCAAGTTCAACTACCAGAGGCTAATGTCAATACAGAAAATACCACCAGAACTAACCACCTGAATTTTCGAATGTTTTCTTGTGTACTTTCAAGATGGACTAGCCCCATATTAATACCCTTGTCCGCAATGGCAAAAGCATACGAACTGACGAAGAGCAAGGCAGCTATCGTAGTGCGGACGAAAGAAGCGAGGAAAGTAACAAAAGCCCTAGAAACATACATAGTTCGAAGGTCAGTAGAATAGCTTTTGGATAAGGTAGTGTGTCTTATCTCTTTTAATGGGCATTGTCCTGAACTGCTATTCTCTCGACAATATTCTTGATCGCTCTAGATAACACTATTGTTCATAACGCGCTCTGAAATACCTATGCGCCAGCGAGTAACTATGACAATAATCTATTTGTCAGATCTGAGAGTGAACTGTGATGTCTTCTTTCCCCCCCGCATCTAATAGAGGGCTCGCAGCGGCCTTTATATACGGAGATGCCCTTATTATGATAGAAGCAACAATAAGGTTTTCTTAAAACCGGATCTGAGGGGTCCGGACCTTCGAGACCGGTTTGCTAGAGATCCGGGCCTTTGAGACCGGGCCGCAGTCTCAGCAGTTAACACCGGGCCATAGTCTCATCAGTTGATAGATGTGACATGTACCTCTGATGTATCTGACACTATTGGACTAAAGGTAACGTGGTTAATAAGAGAGCATAATAAAAATCCTTGAACCTACACTATTACCAACTAATTAGATAATCCTTAACTACTTATAATATCTCAATCTTTAAATGAAGATAGGTTCTTCTTATAATTTAAGCCCTGTAAAATAACCTAAAATTAAAGGCTCGATGAGCTATAGAGATTTATTACCTTAGGCATATAATATTATACCGTTAATAATAAGGCATTTAATCTTAATATAACGTATATGATAAGCATGCGACGCATCCAAGTATGCGACGCATTTCCTATTTATACCTAAAACAGTACTTTTTAAAAAATTCTTTAAAAATCCAAACTAGGCTTAAAATAGCTTATACCTTGTATATATATCTATTATGTATATAAAATGAAGCATAAAATTTTTCAGATTTTTAAAAAAGTTCTTTATAAACTTATTTAAAAAATTCTTATTCACACTGTTTTTTTTCTTATATATAATTTTAAAAAGCTAAATAAATTAGGTAAAAGTCTAATAAAAATACTACCTTATGACTTTTTTAGTTAAATACTTATAATTAATTTCCCAAAATTCCTAAAGCTATATAGCCTATTTTATAAAATTTAAAGTTTACCTTTTTAGCTGTACAGTATAAGTGCGTCGCATACTTGGATGCGTTGCATGCTTATCATATACGTTAGTTATAATAAGGTTTAATATACATATATCTCTTTAATATGTTATTCTTAGATAGTACTATAAGCCAGTCCTTAATGTCTGTCTGCTTTCGTAAAACTCTCGTAATCGTCATGTAAGTTCCATCGCGTTTCGTTGTTCATAATGGCCTCGAGCTCGGCGGTAAATTCCTTTCAAAGCCGGCATGTCTCGCAATCTGGCTCCTGTTGTTTACATTGCGCAGAAGTACCGAATAAAAAGATTGATTGAAATTAATTGTTCATTATCAAGATGAGGGTTCTTCTCGGGTTCATATCTCCAGATGATTTTATCTAGGACTTTCAGACTAATAGTCTGATTTAGGCACACGTTTTCGGCTCATGATGCCTCGAGGCAAGGAATTATCCCCCTCTATACGGTCCCGTATTTGCGAGCTATGAAGGCAGGACCTAAGCGCGCACAAATTAACGAGCATGTCCTCGAAATACTCCTAAGTAGGAACAAGACCTCCCTACGCCGCGAGGCTCAACGAGGAGCGGATAACATATCCCTACCTCGGTCAGGCGCGCCTCAAAAGCTCACAGAAGATCAACGCGATCAGACATATGACACCGTCACAACCAATCCGCATGTGGCGATGAGAGACCTACTCGATTTTGTTGATAACGTTATCCAGTTACACCCTCTACGGTGCCTTCTGCGTGAGATGAACAAGAAAAAATGGCGAGGGTAGGGCTTGCGTCCTATTTGGACCTTCCTTAGCCCTTGTGATGCTATTCACATTGGTGACGTTCAGGAAGCTAGGAGGCAAGGAGCTGTGCGGCAGATACTCTGGGCTGCCTTTGGCAGGGGGTCTCGTACGCCCTTGGTGCCTCTCGTTGGCAACGTTAATGCTGAGGGCATTCGCAACCTCTATTCCGTTGTGCTACCGTGGTGTGTGGAGGTTGAGGATATCTTTATGCATGACAACGCCTCTGTGTACACAGTGAACTCACTCACGCAGAGGATACAGTCACCACACAACACGCTTCGGTACAAGCTGCAATGGAAGGCTAGGACAGCCTTAAAGACGAGATCTTGATGAACCTTTCTGATACAATGCCGAACCGCGTTAATGCTGTGATTGCTACAGAAGGCTAGTATACAAAGTATCGATACCATTCTTAGCTAATAGCATTAGATCAAAGCAGCAATCTAAAAGCGGCCACACAGCAAGGGGTTGATCCGGCTAGACCGACTGATCTGGTACCAGAGTTTGGAACCATATGGTTTTGCCACCAACCGTAGTGGAGACACACGTGTGCCTACTCGTGGCGGGAGATCTGGCTTTAGGTTCAACTTAACTAAAACCGAAAGTCCGTATTAAAACTATTGATGGATCCTTGCTCTTTTAGTGCCTCCTAGCCAGGGTTTGTTTGGAAATCATCTAAGCGCACGCCGGGATAATTAGCAAGGATGCTTGTTAAAGCCATAGGTGCCACTTGATGTATATGAACATTATTACTTCATGGAGGGACAAGATGACCCTCCTGCACTCCTTTATAGGCGTGTGCCTACTATCTAAGGTATCTTACAAAAGAGGGAAAGTTCAATATTCCTTGGGGGGTGGCTCTAGTCCCTTGCAGACACTCTTGTCCGGGTCCTTGTACCGCCCTCAAGACTAAGGGTCGAGTGACTTGGCCCTTGACCATGCTGCTAGTCGCTACCGAACATTATTGACTATGTTATATTCGGCCCCGTATCTAGTTACCGGTAGTCGTTGAGCGGAGCTCGTCGTCCCGCTCCGGATAGAATGCTAGCCTAGCACATGATTAAAGGGACGATGCTACTCTGGAATGGTACGTTGGTTTATGCTAACCCGACGCTAAATTAGTTGCACCGTTTCAGAGGCTAAGCGTGCCACTGTCGAAATTCCTCCAATTACCGGAGGCGCTCCAATGACGTTGAATACGACGTCTCAAGATCATGTGACCAACCCAAAGAACATATCCAATACCCTGAGCGCAATTATAAAAATGTCTGACTATTATATATAGGTATAAACTGGGGATATATAACTTCTCTATTTAGTCTTGTCTAAATACGCTCCTTCCCAAATCCTCAATTCCCAACAATGAAGATATCAAACCTCATCAGCGTAAGCCTCGTGGCTCTGCTGTCTAGCATCAGTTATGTTCAAGCAGCAACTTACTCCAACCCATTGGAAGCCAGAAATGGTGGCGATCCCAGTATCGTTTGGCACGGAGGCTGGTGGTACATGACAGCAACCACTTGGACCGATGTCCGTCTGAGAAGGGCAAAAACCCTGAACGGGCTCAAGACTGGAGAGTCAAAGATAATTTATGCGAGCGATGAGCCCAGCAGATGCTGCAATGTCTGGGCTCCCGAATTGCACAATGTCGGCGGGACGTAAGTTTTTCAATCAATCTGCTGATAGCTGTACTGACCACTTTTGTTCAGATGGTACGTGTATTTCTCTGCTGGAACCCGACCAAATACGGACAACCAGCGCTCCCAAGTCCTCAAAGGTATGACCCATCTACTGTCACCATCCATGGCTACGATATGAAGCTGACTATTCATATCAGGTGGCGCCTCCCCATGGGATGCATTCAAATTTGCCGGCACACTCAACACGCCAACTTGGGCCATTGACGGCACACGGCTCAGTATCAACAATAAAGACTATTTCGTCTACTCGTGTTGGAGATCCGATACTGGAGCCAACCTTCAAAGTCTTTGTATCTCAACAATGTCCTCACCCACGACTCTCACCGGCGGAGAGTTCCTCCTTGCATCTCCAACTGCCTCTTGGGAGAAGTTTGGGGCTTTTCCAGTGAATGAGGGACCATTTGCCCTTTATCGCAACGGAAAGACTTTCATTTCATTCTCTGCGTCCTTCTGTGGCTCTCCGCAATACAGTCTCGGATATCTAACGTACGGAGGCAGCGGTGACCCTCGTCAGAAATCCAACTGGAAGAAGTCAGGTCCTCAATTCACTGCTGCCAACGGAAACTTTGGAACAGGCCACAACTCGTAAGTCGTGAATGATGATTTCGATTTATCATCTCCGGGGTTAGTTCAAGGCTAATTTCAAACAGATTCTTCACTTCGCCCGACGGAAACGAGACTTGGATGGCCTATCACTCCACGCCCAACTCAGCTGGAAGCTGTGGCGACCGCTTCGCCAATGCAAAGAAGATTGACTGGAACTCAGATGGCACTCCCAAGTTGGGGTCAGCTCCAGCCGCCAACCAGAACCTTGCAGGTCCTCGCGGTGAGCCTGCATAGACTACTTCTCTGGACACCTCCTTCGTCTACGGGTCGCCAAAATAATAAGTGCATCTACTAGCTCTAGAGGGACTTGGTAGAGGTTGTAGGAGTCAATTTCTCCAAACGGCAGACTGATGCTTTCAACAAGCTGAGGTCAACCCTTTTTTCTTAGTAGTTCAACACTCCTAGAGCTTCTATTTACATTATTCTGTATGAATTGTATATATATATATCTTGATATGTCTACACCTATGAGTGAAGCACTGCATTTTTATGTACAGGTATATAAAATACTGGCGCCTTGTCAGATGAAGAGCCGACGATCCTGGCTAGGATTGGGTTTGATTATTTAAAAGATCTTGTGCATCCATCATGATGCCCTAACGCTGATCATGTCCCGATTGTGGCACGCTAATGCTTGCTGATGATCGACCCGTTTCAGCTCACAACGCCGATCATGGAACCCCTTACCGACCCACTAAAAAGTATTAACAAGTTCTAGAACACATGTGGAGCCTGAGTAAACTTCGCTGCACTTGCATTTCTCCCGTGGCATTGCCTACCGGAATGATAGTAATGTTCCCACTCTAATGGGTATTCATGATGGAGAAAAGGGTAGCTGGAGAGGAGTACTTGTCGATAAATAAATTTTAAATCAAGTTATGTAATGTAGTCAGAAAAGAAATTACACGGCAAAAACGATTCAATTTAGCTAGAGATGCATAAATACTGATCGCAGATGCTATTTTGCCAAGGCCGATGCCAATCTTCCACTTCCATACATCGCAGCGGTATCTCATTCTTCTCCCCCTGTGCTAACCGTCTCATGTTTCTCAGGGGTACTTAGCGCGAATTCTGTCGTATTCAGCTTGTGTGAGGGGAGTAACAACACCATGCTTCAAACCACGAGGGAAACCAGCCGCATTGGATTGCGCATAAATGCCTGGATTAAGGATGTTGGTGGTTTGAAACGGAATGTATTGGACGTAATCATCCATCCAGAGATGGTACAAGTTGGCGTTGTTATTATCTCGGAACGATAAAGCACCTTCACGGGGTGTCTCATTTCGGACAAATCCAGGGTTGCGGGTCCAGGTTCCGAATAGACCACCCGTGGTTCGCTCTTGAAACACTTGGTTAGTTCTCTCGTCCTTGATGTAACGGACAAAATGGCCAGGGGTCCCAAGGTACTGGAATTCTTGGTCGATCACGGGAATACCAGGGGCATAGTAGTCTTTCGGCGCACTGAAAGTAGCAAAGTCCTTTGTTGTTGCGTAGCGAATGCGATCGAGTCCCGCAAAACCAGTATGGCCAGGATCGTTGGATGCGTAGTGTCGAGACGCCCAGAAGACGTAGTACTGGCGAGTGGCATCATCCCAAACGGCAGAGGGGGCCCAAGTCATACCAGCCGTGTTGGCTTCAACCGTGCGTAGCTTGGGGCCAGACCAGTTGACGAGATCTTTTGACTGCCAGATAACGAGACCGCGGCTACCAGTCCGGGTGGCTTTGTCCCAGTTAAAGCCAGGAGCGTTGATGTCAAGGTCTGCAAGCGAGTTAGTCCTGATGATAATAATTATGAGATGCCGGGTGAGATAAACATACCGGTAGCAATAATAAAGTATTCAGAGCGATCAGTGTTAGTGACAAGATAAACGTCTCTAACGGCCTGGGTGCCAACGGTTGAGGTAAGAATAGGATTCCCGTTGTTTAGCTTTCTGTAGCTGAAAGGGTTATTGCCGTTGGAAAGATACTGTTGGACTCTAGGAACCGGATCGGAGAACGTTGAGATGAGATAGCCAACGAACTTCTGCTGACGAGGTACTACTACGTTGGCAGAGGCAGTGAGTGCCAAAGCCGCAGTTGCGACAGATTGAAACAAGTTCCAACGCATCTTGTAAGTTTCCAGGTGTAAGAATAGGAATTAGATGTGCGACTTGTCTCGTTAGATACAAAACTATTTTCAAGCAGAAACTGTGGCTTTATCTGTGATTTTGAATCTGTCTATTGTTATATTTCAGTACCTCTACCGACGTTTCATTATATGCCGAACTTGCTCTATTGGGTCGCTTGGAAGGTGTAAGTCGCCAATGCTCATGCGACACCCCAAATAACGGTAAAATAGATGGACTCGGGTTATCTCGCACCATACGGAAGAAATGTCGTGACATCCTTGCACAAGTAGGTTGCGCATGGCACCCCTGCTTACTACGCACCCCATGTATGTGCTGCAGCCATGGAACCGGGCGGGGGTGTTGCTCCGTTCTAGATTTGGGGAATAACTATGGGTAAAGGTGGGGTGAATGTTGTCAGCCGATCGTTTCAGAAACGATTCTATAGCATGGTTCTTTGAGCATGGGGGCTGAAAATGGCAAGGCCTGTGAGCGAGCGAATATTACCAATTTGGGCAAGTTCCGGCGCGTGCTGCCTAAACTAGATATCGTTACAATTGAAACAACCTGAGCTGTCGTGAAAGGCCGGGTTTATGTTCTAGGATAACGGAGACCCGACCAAAACGGCAAGGTCTATAAGCGAGCGAATATTGCCAATCTGAGCAAGTTCCGGCGCACGACGCCCAAATTAGACATTGTTACAATTGAATCAACCTGAGCAGTCGTGTAAGGCCGGGCTTCTATTCTAGGATTATTCTCGTCATAAAACCAAGTACTGCTTACAATTACAGTGGACAACGGAGACCCAACCACTTTTTTTACACTACTAAAAGCTTATACAGGAAGGAATTTCTCCCATAATATTGTTTAGTTCAGGAGGATACGCCTCACAGGGCCCACAGCGTCAAATCTCGCTGCGTTGTTAATCAGACGAACAGTCTGAAAGTCCTAGAATTACAGTTCAAAGCCCTAGACGGAATCATTTAGAAATATGAAACAGAGAAGAACTCCCATCTCTAAACTATATTTTTACCCGCCATTACTGGGCAAAATATACAACACGCAATTGCTAAGCTTCGATATAAGCGCGCGACTTCCGAACGTTCTCATCTTCCATCTCAGCTCAAACTATGGCAGCCATCAAGCAGTACCCTGCAAGTCTATGCACACTTCTCCAGATTTTCCGCTAGGTGCGGAAATGAGATGCATCCAGGATCCTGGTTACTTCCAAGAGTGTGCGTCAGAAAACCACCTGACCATCTCTACTTAAGCAAGGATTGCCTAGCCCATAATCCCAGTTAGAGCTCTAAAGCAAGAGCAGGTTTGGTTACTACCCCTTAAGAGGCAAGGCATGTTTATTTTCCACCTATGCGGCGCTTAATCAGTAGAATGTGTTAATCTACACAGACTTGTAGTAACTTTGTCTCAAATGATGTAAATGTAACAAACAAGTATTATAAATAAGTGAGTACTGGTTAAAATAAGTCTTTTTATGCTATAAAATGCACTATATAGTAAGTTCTTTGTTGAGATATAAAATATAAAAAATATTTAAAAAGTACCCATCCACAACCCCTCTTTCGGCATAACCCCTCTTTCGGCAAGCAAAATAAAAAAAGCTCCACCAAAACTCATCAACTTCACTTACACAGAATTTGACCAAATTGATAGAAATGCGTGAAATTTTTCGTTTCACAAATGATACGTAGATTTCTCTATTATGCCCTAAGTTTTTTCACCAGCCGCCCCGACCGCCTGGTGGGTTGGTGGGGTATGTTTTCCTCTCTGACTTCTATGACCGAGCCAGCCTCCGATTCTGACTCCTGCTCGCTTGAACAGACAGATTCCACCCCAACAGGCATGTTTTGAGTCTCCCCTCCTGGTATGGCTTCTCCACAGGCTAGGGTCTCTCCAAGAGTCATAAAACGTTTGCTAGGATTCGGCACCGCCTTCCTCTTCTTCCCTCTCTTCAGGCGAGCCAATTCTTCCTCTAGGCTAGCAATCCTCAGCGTATGCGCCGCTACCGTCTGCTGTTGAGCCTCAAAGCCCTTAGCTATCACGTTGTACCGTCTCCGCGTCTTTGGTGTTTTGTTCAGCCCAAGGTCACGAATTTGACGGCTCGTCTGTGGTGTATCGTCTGAGTCAAAATACGGCCTGGGTTCGGGAGTCGCTCTTGGGCTGCTGTTTGGCCTATCTTCTTGGATTTCAGGGTGTCGCAGCGCTTTGGAACGCGAAATCGGCCAGTTGCCAGTGACCCTCCAGCCTGACAGTATGTTCTTCTTAGTCATTCCAACTTGGCGAGCCTTGGCGTAGGCCCTGATGAAATTGACCTTGTCCATTGGAGTAGAATCAGTCAACGAAGCGAATTTCTCCAACTCTCGTCGATATGCAGCTTTCGAGGCATTGAATACTCCATTGTCCAGTGGTTGGAGTCCGTGAGAGCAGTGTGCTGGCAGATAGCAGCAATAAACGTTGTTCAAAAAGCACGTGGCCATCCATTCATCCTTCCGTCACTCAGCACTGATCTTGAGGTGGAGAAAAGGAAGAACATACTGTTGCATGGCTACCATGACCATCTAAAATGATTAGTCTCGCGTCTGAGCCGTCAGCAGGCGTGGTCTGGGGCAGATAGACTCTCTCGAGCCATTCAATGCCAATGTGGTTGTCAGTCCACCCGTTAGGCGATGTTATGTAATACCAGTCTGCTATCTGCTTGAACTCCTCAAGGAACCACTGTTTCTGCAGTTGTTTCCCCTTGAATATTATGCCAGGAGTCAAAGCGCGGCCGTCAGCAGTGATAGATTCGATAAATGAAGTCCAATTTCGAGTTTGTGGTCCCTTGAGAAACGCCTTGCGCTTCGGGTCCGCGCTTCCAACAACCAGGCTATCTAGGCCTGAATAAATAGGATTAGTCGGCCAAACCCCAAGCACTGACAAGGAACAGAGGTAGATGCTTGCCGAAACCAGTCATAATACCCCCTTCATCGACGTTGACGGTGTTTTCAGGCTTGATCCAGCCGTACTGGCCCTCCCGGATATCAAAGTACCAATGAACCGCTTTAGGCGTGAAAGAGTCGAACCTTTTGGCTTCTTGACGTCTACCCATCTTGGTCTTTAGGTCTGCGCGGCGATTGATAAACTTGGTCACCCAATTGCGTCCTAAGTAAGGATGTTCGCCCTGCTGTCTCAGTAGGCCCATGACGCAAGCGCGGATCTGACTGTGGGACGGAGCATAGCCCAAAGTCTCCTGATGAAGTATCCAGAAAGCCAGCCTATCCTCTTGGCTCTTGGACAAGCGTCGATGAGGGTGGATCTGCTCTTTAACGGCCCCGCGGCCGTTAAGTCTGTCGACTAGAGTGCTTCGAGGCACTCCCCGTCTGTGAGCGGCTTGAGGAGGTGAAAAGCCATCATCAGTAACATCCAATATGGCCTCCGCCACGTCTTCCTCTGTGTATTTCCATCGAAGTCTCGACCTAGGCATTTTCTTGTCGTCGTCGCAGACCAAGGCTAAAAAACACGGAAAAGAGCGGTGAGGAATTTGATGATTGAACTAACACTATTTCCATAGCACGGTATGCATTGATCGCGTACCCCGCACAGCCTTAGAGAGCTACAATCATTAATACCAATCATTCCTATAATCACTAGAGACATTGTCCCCTAAGTAGCTATTTACTTTGGCGAATTTTGGTATAAGTGAAGTTGATGAGTTTTGGTGGAGCTTTTTTTATTTTGCTTGCCGAAAGAGGGGTTATGCCGAAAGAGGGGTTGTGGATGGTATTCTCTTGTATAGTGTGGTAACATTTGCCTGGACAATGTGGTACTCTTCCCTCCTTCGTCCCAGATCTAGCGTGCCAAATTCAGTGCGGACTGAAAGGTTCCGTGTCAGGTAATTCTTCCGTGGCGCGCTTATCGAGTAAGGGTTATGTGTGTAAGTTGCGCAAATGGATTCTGTCATAGCATGTACCGGAACAATGGAAACGCTTAGACTGCCCAGTGAAACGGGCTGGTAGACTAAAGATGTACAAGAAATGATGTCTTGTAGAGTATAAAGTAACCGCAAGGGACTATATAAGGCACAATTAGTGCTATGGTTTTGTTACGACAGATCTAGCTGCCTCAACATCTCCAGAACATTCAGCAGATCCAGACAAAAGATATCATCATGTTCAAGTTCTTTGTCAGTGGCCTTGCCGCCTTTGCCATGGCATCGGCTGTCAACGCTCAGTACCCCAACCCTCGCCCTGTCTCCGGCAACACCTTTACACACGACCCTACATTGGTCAAGACCCCCAGCGGCGGCTATTTGATGGCTTTCACTGCCAATGGTGTCGGCCTCAAGTCTTCCACCGACCGCACCAACTGGCGTGACGCCGGCGCTGCATTCCCTAACGGTGCCCCTTGGACCACAATGTATACTAAGGGCGACCTGAACCTTTGGGCCCCTGACATCTCTTACCACAATGGCAAATATATGATGTACTACTCAGCTTCGTCCTTTGGGTCCCGCAACTCTGCCATCTTCCTGGCTACCAGCACAACTGGTGCCTCGGGATCCTGGACTAACCAGGGCGAGGTCATCCGCAGTTCTGACAACGATAACTATAACGCCATCGACGGCAACCTGATCGTTGATACCGACGGCAAGTGGTGGTTGTCCTTTGGCTCCTTCTGGGGCGGCCTCAAGCTCATCGAGCTTGACCCCTCGACCGGTAAGCGCAAGGGCACCGACATGACATCCATCGCTGCCCGTCCCAACAATGGCGGTGAGCTCGAGGCTCCCTTCATCACTAAGCGCGGTAACTACTACTACCTCTGGGTTTCTTTTGACCGCTGCTGCAAGGGCAAGGACAGCACCTACCGCATCATGGTCGGTCGTGCCACCAACATCAAGGGCCCCTACGTCGACAAGAGCGGCAAGCAGATGATGCAGGGCGGTGGTACTCAGATCATGGCCGCTCACGACCAGATCCGTGGACCTGGTCACAACGCTGTCTTCACCGACAACGATTCTGATGTCCTCGTCTACCACTACTACGATGCTACCAGGGGCGATGCTCGTCTTGGTATCAACCTCCTCCGCTATGACAACGGTTGGCCTGTTGCCTACTGAACGCAAGTTTAGTACTAGTTATTTGTTGTAGTGTTAATTTTATATATTGCGCTATCAACGCTCAGTCATGTACATACCACGAGCCCTATGTCTCTGAAGTGCCTTATTGGAAGTTAGATTAGGGCAGTTCTTTCCTACTCGGTTTTAGCCACTATCTATAGCAGCCGTGGGGTTTGGCCGACAGCCGAATCGCCCTGAATATTCATCTGTACCGTCCTACTTCGCCAACGTTGCTTGGTGTTTGGCCAACTGCTCCCAAATTTCCCACTTTCCCACTTTTCCTCATTAACCTCCATCTCTCTATCTACATCTACCTCCAGCTTCTGTAGAATGTACATATGCTTTTAGGCGCCTATGAAGCTAGCTATCTGCCTCGTCTGTGGGTCCCTTCTACCTACAGTCCCCCAGTGCTCAGATTTGTCTGGCTATGGACTGATCCTGAATTACCCAAGGATCTGGGCTCGTTCCATGGACTTGACGACCTTTGCTGCCACTTTGCTCTCCCTAACTAACGCCCGGAGATTGGCCTAGTTCTCGGTTATGCAGTGCAGTATGCTTCCTGCATTGGATTGGATCAGGATGTGAGCTATACTATCTGTCGCCCTTCTCTGCAGTCGCATCTCGGGTCGGTGAATCTTGGCACTCCTCGTTTGAAGAGAAATTCGTTCATCCCAATATTCTGTACAGACTTGAATGTAGATGGCGCTGAGCCTATTGCTGAAGTGCTTGTGTGGTTGCAGTACTCGAGCTGTTGACTCCGGCCTGTGTCTGAAGGTTGCTCCTCGATGGATATAGTTTCGGGGGTTGCTGCGCCCTTGGCCCTGGTGGTCCCTCTTCGTCTCCATCTCGTGGTTTTTTTGGCCGCACCATCGGCCGCCTCGTTCTCGATTCCATCCTTGTATATACGTATAGGGGCTGGCTCACTGTCGACGCCGTACCGGTGTCTCGCCTCTGCTTTCTCGACGCCTCTCTTCAATGATTGTTTTCGAGCCTATCCACCATGGTAGGACGACGTGCGAGATGAATGCTTCCACTACCTTCATGCTGAAATCTTGTTCATCCTGTATGGCCTTCTGCATCGTTTTGCGTGGGCTCATCTTTGCCTTCTTTCTCCTTGATCGTCTAGACTGATTTGATGCTCGATGGAGAGAAGATGTGTTTCTACGTCTGAAGCTGGGGCTAATGTGGCTTTGTAGGCACGGGAGGCCAAGGTAATCTCTAGTGCCTTTAGACTTAGTAATTGCTCCAATATCTTATTGGTTTACGGCATATTTCGCGTTCTCCAGTTCGCGTTTGGCCATGCAGAGCATGCGTACATGATCTGTGGCACGACCACTCCTTGATAGATCTTTCTCATATCTTGAAAAAGTAAGGTCCCAAAGTACCTCATCTACGGGAGGTTACCATTACAGATTGATGCCCATGATGAGCCCTATGTCGTTTGCAGTGGGTGTTGTGTGTCTATTCTCTTGCGTGCCCTCGTGAAATGTATGAACCGGAACTTGCTTGGTGCAAAGACTGATGCATGTGTTTTCGTCTACCGCTCTGCTATTTAAAGTGCCAGCTGAAGCTTGGTGAAGGTTACTGTCGTTGTATCTCCCCATTGTGGGAATAGCCACGTCATAAATGAACCCAGTTGCGGTGGTGTTATCTACCAGGTTATAGCTCTCGATGAGATCCGCGGTATTGAAAATGTAGAGAATCGGTGATACTGGCGAGCCTTGTACTGTGCCTGTTGAGACTCTGTACCGCTTTGTCTTGAATCCATCAGTCGAAATTCTCCTGCATCGGTCCCCGAGACTCAATATCCACCTGACCGTCTGGATATTTGTGTCGTGAGATCACCTCCAGATCCTGGAGCGGCTAGCTATCCGCTGACTAAGGCGGCTTTGGGAAAGGTAAAGGGATAAAGCTATATACGAAGAAACCTGCAGCTATATAAGTCTAGACCCTATTAGGCAAAAGCTTCTACTATAGTCTAGGTAATACAAAGCTCTATATTATCTATGTTAACCTCGAATACTCCAATATATATATTATAATAAGAATAAAATAATAAAACAACTTAATACTAGTCCTAGTTTGAGGGAAAATAAGTATAGCTATAACTACTTATCTTATTGTAACGGTCTCAAGGTAGTGTATTGCAACTAGCTAGGCCACTCTACAGAGTATACCAAACTTAAGGAAAGAAGAAGAAAGAGAAAGAAGAAGAGAAGGAGAGTTGAGGGAGTTCCATCCATAAATATACTCGTCATGGTGGCTTAAAGTCAAAAATTGGGCCACGAAAGGCCGAGGGTTTCCGAGGCCACCTACGGGCACAGCCCGTTACAATAGCCCCCCTCTTTTCGTCAAGGATTGTTGTTGTTGTCGTACAATTAATCATCGGTTATCTTGCCATGCGTTGCTTCATAGCGGTCCAGGGCTTCGGTATCGAGGAAGTTCTGGAGGGGTTCCCAAGTAGGGCGGACATAGCCAGTCCATTTGACTAGGAGCTGTGTCCGGTGTCGGATCTTTTTATCATCAAGAATTTCCTCGACCTGCCACTCGTTCTCGGTTTCGTCCGCCTCGCGAACTAAGGCAGGGGGTTGAACATCATCCTGGACTTGAGAGGGTAGTGGATCATTGGCAGCCCTCTTTAATAACATGACATGGAAGACATTGTGGATACCCGGTGGAGTATCCAGCCGGCAGGCGTGAGACCCAATCAACTCTGTAACTGTATATTTCGCGTTGAGCCAGTCAAGCTTCTTAGAGGGACGGTCTGTCTTGATGTTCTTAAGTCGTAGCCAGACCTTGTCGCCCACTCTGAATTGCTCGGCCACTTGTCGGACTCGGTTGGCATGTTCTTCTTGTTGTTCTTGGGCAGACGCAATTGCGGCTTGCGCTACCTGGGAAGCCTCGTTCAATTTCGCAACAAACGTTTCTCCTCTTGCCACTGGGGATCGACCACTAGTCCGTAGTACTTCGTCAGAGTCGGTCAGGGGAGTAAGGTCGACGTTATATCCGTGTGTCGCGAAGAACGGGCTCATTCCAGTGGAGGTTGCGTCCCGGTTATTTATCGCCAACATTGCTACTGGTAGCAAGGAGCTCCAGTCTTCTTGCCAATACGTAGTAAAGGAACGTAGGTAACTTTCCACAACTTGATTGATTCTCTCAGTTGCTCCATCTGTCTCTGGGTGGTATGCTGTTGACAGTCGTCGCGTAATTCGAAGTAACTGACAAATTCGTTTCCACATATGGTTGACAAACTGGGTTCCTCGGTCCGAAACAATAGCTCTCGGGAGTCCATGGTGTCGGATTAGACATTGAAGGAGTGTATCTGCGACGGCCTGGGTTGTAATCGAAGCCATCGGTTCGAGTATCACATTCTTAAATAGTCGGTCTGTAATCACCATAATCGTAGTCGCTCCATTAGGTCCTGACGGGGGTAGGTCTGTAATAAAGTCGATCGAGAGCTCCGCCCAAGGTCGGTCAGGAATAGGAAGTGGCTTCAGCAGTCCCCTACGCTTCTCACGCCAAATGTTGGCTCGTCCACACACATTGCAATTCCGGAGGAATCTCCGGACATCTTGGCTTAGTCCTGGCCAAGTGAATTTCCGACTAATCAAATTCTTCGTCATATCCCGCCCAGGGTGTCCAGCGAGATAAGAGTCATAAGTCTCCTGAATAACCTTGGTGCGTAAAGGCTCGTTATACGGAATCCAGATTCGATCCCTCCAACAAAGGCGTTTTCGTTCATCAATAGAGCATTCAGCGAGCGAGATTGGTAAACCCCATTGAGATGGGAGTTGTCGTTCCCCATTTAGTACAGCCTGCCTGATTAACTAATATCGATTATTGGTGTTCAGTCCTTGGTCCCAAAGGTCCTTTAGGGGAGATTCAGTGAATGGATTCTCTGGCGGGTCTGATTTATCTGCTGGCTCATCTGTGTCCTGGTCTTGGTCTCCTGCTGACGTGAATCCAGCATATATCCTTATTACTGATTTATTGACCTTGAGTCGTCGTCGTCCTTGACATCTCAAAAGCTGAAAGCTCCGGCCCATTAAACGATCGTCTTGGGGAGTCAGTGGCATATCCTGTTCCCTTCGTGACAGCGCGTCCGGTACTGGGGCCTCCTTCCCTGGTCGATATTTCAGGGTAAAGTTGTACCTGGCTAAGATCTCTGCCCATCGGACCTGCCGTTCACTGAGCTGCCGCTTCTTCCGAAAGTATTCGAGGTTTTTGTGGTCCGTTATAATATCGAAAGATGGTGTACTCCTAAGCTCCGGATCCCATTGTTTTAAATAACGAATGATAGCGAGTAGTTCCTTATCGTGAATCGGGTAATTTGACTCTGCTGGTGAATTCTTTTTTGAAAAGAAGGCTACTGGCTGTAGGAACCCTTCGTCATCGTACTGAGAGAGAGCTCCTCCGACTGCATATCCTGATGAGTCTGCTTCTAAGACTGTCCTTCGTTCAGGATCCCATTGAGCCAGTATAGGTGCGCTGATTAGCATAGCCTTCAGGGCTTTGAACGCCTCTTCGCATTGAGGAGTCCAGCTGAATGGAACTCCTTTCTTCGTTAAGGCTGTCAAGGGCATAGCAATAGTAGAAAAATGAGGGACGAATTCTCGATAATAATTAGCAAATCCAACGAAACTGCAAACTCCTTTTACCGATCGGGGACGTTCCCAGGCTCCCACAGCCTTGATCTTTTCGGGGTCCACACGGACACCTTCTCCGGCGTCCACGATAAATCCTAGATACTTGACGCTCTTAGCCTCGAACTCGCATTTATCGATGTCGATCTGTAAGCCGGCTTCTTGTAGCTTTGCCAACACTTTCTTGACTTTCTTGCGGTGATCAGATAGGGAGCCACAAGAATAGATCAACACGTCATCGATGTAGGCTGAAACGAATTCATCGAGATATTCGCGTAGCGTGTGGTTAATATACCGTTGAAACGTGGCCGGGGCGCCCGTTAAACCAAAGGGAGTGACTAGCCATTCGAAAAGACCATACCGCGTACGAAAAGCAGTCTTCCATTCGTCCCCCTCTTTAACTCTGATTTTATGGAAAGCAGCAATCACGTCCAACTTCGTAAACCATCGAGCCTTTGATAGTGATCGTAGTGTTTCGCTAATCAATGGTAGCGGGTAACGGTCCTTGCGAGAAATCTCGTTCAACGCGCGGTAGTCGACACAAAAACGAAGTCCTCCACCAGGCTTTCGGACAAATAGGACGGGAGCACCTGCTGGTGAGGAACTCGTACGAACGAAGTTCTTTTCCAATAGTTCCGTCAAGGTCTTCCGTAAGACAATGAGCTCCTCTCTTGACATGCCGTATAATGGGCCCCAGGGGACAGCCTTCTCCTTGCCATTCTCGTCTTTCTCAATCTCAATAGCGTGATCCACCCCTGGCCGGTGTGGTGGCAACCGTTCAGCGGCTTTTCGGTCAAATAGGGGTAGGAATTGATGGTAGCAGTCTGGTAGCTTCTGTCGTGGGTCACTATGTTTCCTCGGTGCGAGCGCCCTCTCAATATCAGCCAAACTTGCGGAAAAGATTTGGAGAGGTCCTTGGTAGTGACCCCTAGTCCGGCGTGCTCGTCGTACTAGTCCAACGTAGACTGAGGCCATCTGTCGCTGAAGGGGATACTTCTCGTTCTCTTTAGGGTCCCTCTCTTTAATAACTAATCCAGAAGTTCCGATAACCAATTCACCCTTAGCGATGGTTCATCCAAGGTCGGCCTAATAACACATCATCCTGCTGGCCAGGAATTATATAAAAGAAGGTCCGATTTCTCTTATGTCCGTCGATATCCGTACTTGCGTATGTAACGTACTTGATAGACTTTTTCGTAATAACGTTGACTTGCTCGAGGTCCCTCGGAGGGATTGGTATGCGTGGGAGGCTTAGGCGGTCTGCAAGGGATTGACTGATTGAGGCATAACAGTGGCAGCCGCTATTAGCGAGGGCTTTAGTGTAATAAGCTCCGTTGATTCCGAAATTGATGTAGAAAGCTTCGCCGTCCATTTTCCTTTCAAACTTGTCCCATTGCTTCCTAGCCTCCTGATACCCCTGGTGCCGACTTTCGCCAGGGGTTATTCTTTTCCCGACCTGCCCTCTGATTGGTCCTTCGATATAAGATCAAACTCGTCATCGTCGTCGTCGGCCACAGCCGCTTTAGTAACAGGTTCGACTCTCTTAACTTCCGTCATAGCGGTACCCCTTAGGCTTCCCGGTCTCCTCGCCGGTTCCAGCGGGCACCTGCTAGACCAACATCCAGTCCGTCCACAACGCAAGCAGCGCTGTTCCTCTCGTCGACGATCTATTTCAGCCTGGTCTACCCACTTTGCTCGCTTGCCTTCCAGCTCTTTATTCGCCTTCTGGATCATACGGCTGATCTTTGTGGGTTCCCAGTCCATCTCATCCGTCGTCACCCCTTGGAATTTCTGTTCCCGTTGTCTCGGAGAAGGGGACCGCCTCTGGGCCCTAGGCTGATTCTGCTTCCGACCATACTCCAAGCTGTCAATCCTTGATCCTAGGATTTGTAGAGTTTTAACGTAACCTGGGTATTCCTTGGGTATATCTAGGCAACTGACTAACCGATCCCTCATCTGGTTATTCAGAGCACCTTCCAGGTAATTGATTTGTACAACGTCGGACCAAGTGGCTCCGCTACTATCAGCCAATTCCTTCTCAAACCGAGGGTGAAAAACTGCGAAGCTCTCGGTCTCCTTCTGCCTCAACCTCCGCAAACGATCAATGGCTCGTGATTGCGCATTTGGATCGCTGTAGCAGACGTTTAGGTATTCCATGTAGTCATCATGGTTACGGGTACCTGCCTTGCCCCCTTGTTCGATATAAACGATCGTTATGTTCTGGGGCGTCTTCTTCAATTGGGAGTAGATGTAGGCAAATTGGTTAGCGTGCGTACTAATTGAAGGTCCATCTACAGTCAACTTATTCTTTATCTCTAAGTACCATGCCCGGAACCCAGAGCGTAGCCCACTAAACTTAGGAGGGTTAGGTAACGATGGTTTCTTTCTCCTTGGTGCAACTTCGTCGTGTGACGTATTCGCCTTGGAAGTGGCCAGTGTTGCTTGAGCTGATTGGAGAGAAGAAACTTTCGACTGTAGTGACTGAATCTGAGCCTGATTGTACTGGCGCTCAGCTTCTTGTTCTGCCCGAACTCTATTCAATTGCTCCAATAACTGGCGCTCTGATGACGTCAATTGGGTTTCGGGTCCTTCGGGGCCCCCCGTTGAGAGGTCATCATCCATCCTCATGTGATTACTGTGACGCTATGACCGCTGTAGTCGCCACTCCAGACCCCACGCCTCTTTCGCGATCGAGTTCGTATGGCTGTCTGGTTGAAATCCCTTCTCCCTTAACTTCCGCTGTAGAACCTACAGCACGGGAGGAATATGAACCCTTCGCCGCTCGCTGAACCTACCGCAGAATCTGCAGCACGAGGGCGGAAAATGCCGTCGTCGTCGTTGTACTTTCAACGAAAAGGAAAAAATGAAGTTTGGTATAATGTAACGGTCTCAGAAAGAAGAAGAAAGAAGGAAGAGAAGGAGAAAGAGAAAGAAGGAAGAGAAGGAGAAAGAGAAAGAAGGAAGAGAAGGAGAAAGAGAAAGAAGGAAGAGAAGGAGAAAGAGAAAGAAGGAAGAGAAGGAGAAGGAGAAAGAGAAAGAAGGAAGAGAAGGAGAAGGAGAAGGAGAAAGAGAAAGAAGGAAGAGAAGGAGAAGGAGAAGAGAAAGAAGGAAGAGAAGGAGAAGGAGAAGGAGAAAGAGAAAGAAGGAAGAGAAGGAGAAGGAGAAGGAGAAAGAGAAAGAGAAAGAAGGAAGAGAAGGAGAGTTGAGGGAGTTCCATCCATAAATATACTCGTCATGGTGGCTTAAAGTCAAAAAGTGGGCCACGAAAGGCCGAGGGTTTCCGAGGCCACCTACGGGCACAGCCCGTTACAATAAGCATTCTTGCAGAACCGTTCGGCAAGCGACGCTCACTATAACTGTCAGATAAACCGTTACACCAAAAACGTAGCGCCGCTACTGATGTAACAACTTCTCTTATCGATTGGGTATATGTGCCACAATCTGACAATAACATCCTAGAGTTAGACTGGGAGAAGCTGAGGGGAGGTTAGCGGGGTCGTGTCTCCACTAATAAACCGGAGCAATGCTGGGCGAGGGGGACCTACCACGGTAATGGTAGTCGCCTTGATCTTCTCGACAACCGTCAGCAGCAGAGGCAGCACTAAGCTCTGGCTAATGGACTTTTCTAATTGCAAAATGTTTGAATTAGCATCTCAAGATGCTATGGTGCAGCTTGTCGATGCAATTCTGGACAATGAACCAAATTGGCCGAAATAGACCCCGGTCTATCCCTTAG
The DNA here is from genome assembly GCA_020744375.1 of Dactylonectria estremocensis. NCBI lineage: Eukaryota > Fungi > Ascomycota > Sordariomycetes > Hypocreales > Nectriaceae > Dactylonectria > Dactylonectria estremocensis. The sequence goes on from JAGMUU010000061.1 coordinate 63,778, forward strand.
GAAACCAATCTTCCCCTACCCTATACCCCCGTACAGGCCAGGCTTAGACACGACCGTTACAGCTATCTTCGCAAGTAGGATTCTTAAGGAGCTGGAAGTTCAGATTGACGGACCATTGCATATCGAATGCGATAATACCCAGACAATCAGGCTCCTGACTGAGGAATCAGCCAAGTTGACTTAACAGCGCTGCTCTCAATTCAATTCAATCAACGCAAAAGCAAAAAACGCTGTATTTTAATTGGAGGACTTGAATTGATTACCCAATTCAATTCAAGTTATCCAATAAAAATACAGTCTTTTTTGCTTTTGCGTTGATTGGATTGAATTATGAGCAGCGCTGGTTGACTACGAAGCTTCGGCATGTGGACATTCATCGACACTGGTTACGACAGGAATATAGGGAGAAGAGAGTTGAGTTCGGCTGGGTTCCAACATCGAAGATGATTGCAGACGGAATGACAAAGGCCTTACCCAAACAACGGCATGCAACATTCATTAAGATGCTTCAAATGGAGGACATTTCAGACCAGATTGTCCTAGAACAGCGAATGGAAGCTATGAAGGACCAGATTGTGAAAGCACGCAGCCAGAAGGAAGGCAACAGCCCTGACAAGGAGGCAAGACTCGCATATCAAGGAGGGCAGCGCAGAGACCCAAAAGACAAGTTATAGGATAGCCAAGTCCTTGGGAATGGCCTCAGCTAAGGGGGTGTGTCACGGTGTGTATTTTGGATAACTGGGCGTGTAATTGTTATAGCAATATCCTTCTAGCTACTTAGCATAAAGGATGTACAGGGACTCAGAGCGGGGACCTGACGCAATCAAGAACATGCATACACCCAATCAGACGCCTCACACAATAAAGGCTCGTGACAAGTGGATGTCACGATATGTATTTGGGTAGCTGGGCGTGTGTACATGGCGTGTTACTGCTATAGTGATATCCTTCTAGCTGGTTTCAGTATAAGGATGTACAGGGACTCAGAGCGGGGATCATATGCAACTCAGAATTAACACACACCCAATCAAAACGCCTCACAGGATCAGGGCTCGTAACAGTGGACTTTCCAGAATGCGCTAGCTGTGGGAAGGAGTGAGAGGTGTCAGAAGTGGATACAGGTTACGTTGTCACTTGTACCTGCTGTGAGGTGCTTTACACTTTTGCCGGCCTCGAGAAATGGCCAGTCTCTAAATGGCGGTGGGGCTTGTGGAGGTGGGTCGAAGAAGCCGCAGTCGCCCTGCAACCATGCACCCTGGATCCTTGCTATAACCTCTCGTGGCGAAAGGTAATAGGCAAATAGCCCTGAGCAGGCTGCAGTATCCGGGCAATGGATTCGGTGGCACCAAGACATGGTCCGACAAGCTGCCTCTTGAAAGCGGTTTGCCCAAATGCAGCACCCATGACCCGGCTAGAATAATCAGGCTGCGAAATGATTGGGGTGGAGTCTAGTACCGACAGGGGCGATATTGCTAGGCGTGGTGGCTGAGGGCCCCGATCGGCACCGGGCTCCACTCCGCCAATACCCTATCTCGCAATATAATAGGCAGAGACAGGGCCTAAACTCGGCTGCCATCTGAGAACTTGAGGCGAAGTGCAGGGGGTGGCAGGAGTTTGATTGTCTGGGCGCCAGTCTTACGAGCTGCACCTGGACAGCTTTAGCGTGGCGGAGTCCGGGTGCTTGCCCGGGAGCTCCGCGTCTTGGTGGACTGCCCTGTAACAATTCTGTTTTCCCCGCAACTGTTACTATAACACACCAAGTTGAGACAAAGACAGCTGCAGACAGAGATGAGACGGGCTTCAATCCGCAGCCCACATGATGGCGCTAGGTCACAAATCAGCCTTGAGTGGGGCCGCGCCCAAGAAATGAGCCACCAGAAACGTGCCTGCAGAGCCAATCAACCTGTCCGCCGCCCTGTTCTGTGACTTGATGTTGTGTCTTGCATCTCCAGTAGGGGCAGATCCCTACCAAAGGTACGTAAGGTATAAATAAATACCCGCACTGGTTACATAGGCAATGAACCGAGGGCCCCCGTTAAGATACTGCATCAAGTCCACCTTCAATTTCCCTCTGTGGTCCGTGACACAATCCAACCCTGCCCTCCAAAAACTTGTGCCACACATCGGGCAGCCTGGCAACAAGGCAGATTCAGGCAACAACTTCTCCGAGCCTCCCAACCACATCTCTCTCTCGGATGAAATCTGCATTATTCAGAGTCAAATGCGCCAGACGTTGCCACAAAATGATCGAACTAGTGGCGGCCATTATAGCCTTAGTGACTTTTCCCACCGCCTGTTTTTAAATTCTCGATACTTATTGGTCCTCTTTTGACACGTGCTCGGCCTTTATTTTCCCTCTTCCGCATCCCCGTCTAACGCAACAGTTACAGCGTCGTTCTCGCACATCGCAATTGCGATGGACCCCTTGTCGGTTGCCGCATCGTGCGTGGCGCTTATTCAAGTTGCCGAAAAGACTTTCACTGCAATCAAGAGCTTCATTATTGACTGCAAGGGCGCAAGTGGTGACTTGGGTGCGATCAACCAAGAGCTCTCCGACTTGAAGCTCACTCTCCATCTTCTCCAAGACCTGATTCCAGAGGATAGCGAACTTTCCAGCAGCATTATCTCTTGTAACGTCGAGGAACATATTCAAGGGATCATCGCGAACTGTCTCGATGTAACCAAGGACATCGATAAGGTGCTTTCGGAACACAGGGGCAGGTTCGCCGCCGCAAGCTGGGCTGCCCAAGGAAAGCAGAGAATAGCTGCACTGAAGAGGCTGTTGGAGGCTGATCGACGCGCATTAAGCCTCGCAGTTGACACGATCACATTGTGAGGATTTCTATGTGGCTACAGTATTCCTTGAACAAAGCCCTAGCTAATCATACAGTCGGATAGAGCTGCTACGAAAGATATCAAGAACGATACGGGGCATATCCTGGATGACACCGCCGACATCAAGGAAAGCTCAAGCAGAATACTAGAGGAGATCGCACGTCTAAAAGCGGCATTGATCTCACATGAGAACCTAGCTGGCAGTCGGACTTTTTTGCTGAGGCGATACCTGGACGACCTTACTTCCGTTGCGGAGTCCGCTCGAGACAACCTTTCTAGGCCAAGTTCTCTTGAGTCTAGTTTTGAGTCGTAAGGAACTCTACGTATGTCACATGTGTGCCAGAACTAAACCGGCCAGGTCATTCTTATCCAGAACGGAACTACCTGACTTGGGAAACTCAGAAGACGTGGCATTGGCAGAACATGGCCCATCTTCCACTCCAACGACCCTGGTGGATGCCAGCTCTTGCCCCTCCGTAGAGGAGTCTGAGGACGAAAGAACCACACAAAGTTCTTCTACCGTCCATATTACCCCCCAGCCAAGGCTAACAGTAGTCGAAGAGAGTATGGCCGATTCTTCCGATCGGAGACCCGTGAACACTGAGAAGGGGATGCCAACCGAGATCTCGGACCCGACTTCCCAGCTATATATACATCTCCCTTCAGCCGCATGGACTGACGAGGTGCTTAATAGCCTCGGGTCAGCCTCCCCTACCAAAGCATGTGACAACCCTTGGTCAGTGCAGAATTACAACCAGACAACTGTTGCACAGACGGCAAGGTTAGATGATAGGACGGTGGTCGGGCTAGTTCACGGGAAGGAATTCCATGATCCTGGTTGGGACAAGGGTGAAGCAAGAACACTACATGAGGCAGCAAAAGATGGGCTTGTGGAGGTGGTCAATCAGTTGCTGAAGAATGGAGCCGATGTCACAAGTCGAGATGATGATGGCTGGGCGCCAATCAACTTAGCCGCAGGCAAGGGGCACGAGGTCGTGACAAGGCTGCTGCTAGAGAAAGGCGCTGACCTTGAGGCGGAGGATGAGGATGGCTATACGCCGCTCTCGCTGGCTGCAGTTAATGGGCACGAAGCTGTGGCACGGGTGCTGGTGGAGAAAGGCGCCAACCTCGAGGCGAAGACCGACAATGGCAGCACGCCGCTCTTGGAGGCTGCATACCACGGGCACGAAGCTGTGGTGAGGCTGTTGGTGAAGAAAGGGGCCAATCTCGAGGCGAAGGATATGAATGGCGACATGCCGCTCTTGTTAGCTGCAGCTAACGGGCACGAGGCCGTGGCGAGGCTACTGGTGGAGAAAGGCGCCGACCTCGAGGCGAAGAACGATAATGGCAACACGCCGCTCTCGAGTGCTGCATACAAGGGGCACGAGGCCGTGGCGTGGCTGTTACTTGAGAAAGGCGCCGCTCTCGAGGCGAAGAACAACAATGGCAACACGCCGCTCTCGAGTGCTGCATACAAGGGGTACAAGGCCGTGGCGAGGCTGCTGGTGGAGAAAGGCGCCGACCTCGAGGCGAAGAGCAACAAAGGCACCACGCCGCTCTTGGGGGCTGCATATAACGGGCACGAGGCCGTGGCGAGGCTGCTTATCAAGAAAGGTGCCAACCTCAAGGCAAAGAACAACATTGGCGGAACGCCGCTCTTGGAGGCTGCATACAACGGGCACGAAGCCGTGACGAGGCTGCTGGTTGAGAAAGGCGCCAACCTCGAGGCGAAGTACTACACTTACAGTACGTTGGAGGCGCAGTACTACGCTGGCAGTACGCCGCTTTCGTGGGCTGCAATCGAGGGGCACGTGGATGTGGCACGGGTGCTGGTGGAGAAAGGCGCCGACCTCGAGGCGAAGACCGACAATGGCAGCACGCCGCTCTTGGAGGCTGCATACCACGGGCACGAAGCTGTGGTGAGGCTGTTGGTGAAGAAAGGGGCCAATCTCGAGGCGAAGGATATGAATGGCGACATGCCGCTCTTGTTAGCTGCAGCTAACGGGCACGAGGCCGTGGCGAGGCTACTGGTGGAGAAAGGCGCCGACCTCGAGGCGAAGAGTAACTCTGGCGATACACCGCTCTCGCGGGCTGCATATAACGGGCAGGAGGCCGTGGCGAGGCTGCTGCTGGAGAAAGGCGCCAACCTCGAGGCGAAGAGTAACTCTGGCGATACACCGCTCTCGCGGGCTGCATATAACGGGCACCAGGCCGTGGCAATGCTGCTGATCGAGAAAGGCGCCGACCTCGAGGCGAAGGATAAGGATGGCTTTATGCCACTCTTGTGGGCTGCACGGGGGGGATACGAGGCCGTGGCGAGGCTGCTGGTGGAGAAAGGCGCCGATCTCGAGGCGAGGAATAAGAATAGCGAAACGCCGCTCTCGTGGGCTGCATACAACGGGCACAAGGCCGTGGCGAGGCTGCTGCTGGAGAAAGGGGCCGACCTCGAGGCGAAGAATAAGTATGGCAACACGCCGCTCTTGCTAGCTGCACTCAACAGGCACGAGGCCGTGGCGAGGCTGCTGCTGGAGAAAGGCGCCAACCTCGAGGCGAAGAGTAACTCTGGCGATACACCGCTCTCGCGGGCTGCATATAACGGGCACCAGGCCATGGCAATACTGCTGATCGAGAAAGGCGCCGCTCTCGAGGCGAAGGATAACGATGGCAACACACCGCTCTCACGGGCTGCAATCAACGGGCATGAGGCCGTGGCCAAACTTCTGGTCGAGAAAGGCGCTAGAAAAGGATGGAGAGACCGCTTCTGGCTTAGCATTCTGACCCTATGAGGCCTAGCCCTCCTAGTCGTAATAATTTCCCTACCTATGGTAGTTCCCAAAATCATCCCCTTTGACGTCATGCTAGAAATGTCACCCACCTCGATCTGTTGAAGATTGAAGAGCTCTCCACCAACCAAGCACCACCCCGCATTTCGCTGTCCTTGGGTAATCCTATTGGCCCTCACAAGCTGCGCCTGGTACAGGGATCCTTTTCCAGCTGCTGAGACCTCCCCGCACCGAAATCCCGCCAAAGATGTTGCTGCCTGAGGCTGTTTCCCAAGAAACCTGCCATGGCTGCTTCACTGCCAACACTTTCGCCAACACCGTCTCAGCCGGCATTTGAGCGAGCAACCCGATCAACAGCTCAGCCGACGCCGATGCTAGGGATGTAAGAACTACGCAACTCCATCCAAAGACACGCATGTCAATCGCGTCGGTGACGATTCTTTCTTCTCTATTCACGACCTCGACTTGGAGGATGACGAGGACTTCAAGACGCGTCTCAGATCTTGGTGTGGATTGTTCGTCTCAATCCATCAAGGCAGTATTTATTTCCTTCACCAAACAGCTCGGGAGTTTCTCCTCGCAGATTTGGCATCACCCACAACTATTTCATCACAGCTGCACTGGCATCACTCTACACTGCCCAAGACGCACACGCCGTTCTTGCGGAGCTCTGCGTGCTCTATCTGAACTTGCTCAACTCCAACGTCAGTCTACCGACAGATGCGAATGGGGAGGCCGGCTACTTTTTCGATAGACACGCCTTCTTAGATTACTCGGCCCAAACTTGGTGCGCCCACTTCTGCGAGGCTGGTATCATCGATAATGCTACCATTATACCTTTCGCTCTGAGAATTTGAGATCCGGATTCGAAGAGCTACTCGGTATGGTTTAGAATTTATTGGAAGACTACACGTATGAGGACTTTTTACGGATCTCATGATAGCGTCGTACTATGGCCATCGTGTCGTTGTCAAGCTACTTCTCGAAAAGGGTGCGAGGCAAAAGACGGCGAGTATGGTCGGACGCCACTATCGTGGGCCGCCGGTAAGGGGCACGAGGCCATCGTCAAGCTGCTTCAACGAAAATCTCAAAAACTACGAGGCCATACTCTTCCCCCATTTCGGAAAATAGTACTTGCATAGCCTGTTACAAGCAATAAGAGCCATTAATACCTTGATCCCAAACCCACTCCTACTATCCCATCAACTGCCAATGGGCTCCATTTTTGCCAAGGGCGGGGTAAAGCCAATCAGGTCGTATAGGCCCACTAGAATAATCGAATCATATACTAAGATTCAAGGTACCTCTATTCCCCTATAGATTTGGGTATGCCAAAGGTACCAACAATCTCCATCAATACATAGCGGTACGTTACAGTCTAAGCAGCCATTTCGAGACCTTTTTCGCTGTTGCGGCTGCTGAGTGATGCTATTCCCCGATATGTCGCCTAGAGCCTGGCGCCTTAATGCTTTCCTACTACCGCAATAGGAGCGAGGTGAATTAGCCCCCCTTGATCCCTTGCGATGGTGCTGCCAAGGAATAGACGTTTTCCTCTTATCTGAAGCCCGCTGAGGTCGTGAACGTCTTCGACCTCCTGCTAATGGTCCAAACTGTTGAATAAGCTGGGATGCAAGCAGTCGCCGCCATTGGTACTGGTTCTTGACCTTTTGCCACTCGGGCTTGCCCCAGAGCTGCAGGAAGAAGCTATTCACAACGATCACTTCTAGCAGGAAATTCCAAGCAAGGGCTTGCCAGCCTCCTCGACGAATAGGGCGGCTGTATTGATAATAAGACCTCATCTGGTCACTTATATCAACCCCATTCATCTTATGGTTATATTCGTCAATTGCCTCAGGCACCGGGAGGTTCTTCCGGACGTCTGGGCCGAAGGCTTCTTTCCGGGCAGCCCGCTTTCCAGCAGAGCTTCCGGCCGGCCGGCGCCGGAGACGGATAACCTCCCGGCCGTCTCGGAAGACGGTTGTCAAGAAGAGGACAAGGGCGTTATCCTTCCAGGTGAATTGGTTGACCTATGAAGAGACAAACTGATCAGTATGGAGATATCTATAGAAAGCAGTTTGCAATACCATACCTCCCCATCTAAGGTAGGGATGCAATGGATCTGACCCCAAGGAATACCCTGGCCTTCTGCTTCCTTCTCGGCGATGAGGATCTTATCTATCCCACTGTCTTCCCGGCAGGTCCCGGAAGCTCCGACCTGCTGCTTCCGGAGGGCCCGGAGAAGCCGTACGGAAGCAAAGAGATTGTCTAGGAATACGTGGTAGACTGCAGCCGGAAGTAGGGTACTAAGTGTCGTTACAACCCGTTGCGTTGGCGTTAACGGGACCCACTTTGCGGCAGCTGCTCCAGCCTTGCTGTCTGCCGGCCGGGCCTGAGGGACTAGTCCGTATGGGCCCTTTCCGTGTACGTGCCAGAGCCACCGGAGGCAGTAGCCCGATTGGGCAAGGATCCAGACCTTGAAGCCGGTTGGGGTCGGCTTCGTCGGTATTGTCGTCGTCTCTAGTGACCGGCCCGTAAATCGGACCATAGCCTCGTCAACAGTAAGGTCAGAGCCAGCCGTATAGAAGGGATCTCCGGTCTCTTGGATATGGGCCGACTATTCGTTAACCTTCCGATATATATCCGGCATCAGGTCCCCGGCTTGGGCGGCCCCGGCTTAGGTGGGGGCCTGGGCCCGGGCCTGGCGTCGACCTCCTGACTGGCTAAGCTGGAACTCGGAGGTGTCAAAAACCCGGAGCTGTCGGAGTAATAGCTGAAAGCGGTTCCGGGATATAAACCGAGTAAATAGATAGATAGAATCTTCCTTCTGCTGTTGAGTTGACCAATATCTTGATATTTCAGATTCGCTATGTATTCCCATGTAGATTAAAATACCTAAGAAAAGGTAAATCTCATCTACAGAAGTCTTCCGCCATACGTTCACTCTTGAAGTTCTAGCCCGGGGGCCTTCCTTAGATAGCGGCGCTGCATTCGTCCATTGCACCCACCGCTCAATAAGGCCCCGGGGAACGTACCGGAAGAATAAGTCAAGCGGGGCTGCCGGCAGCTCCTGTATCTCTCGGGGTCGGGCCGGCACGTCAAAGGGTATAAAGGAGCCCGCCGGCCCGTGCTCGACTGCCGGAGGTTCGTGGGGCCGGACTGTGCTGTTATCGCACCGCTCCGGCGTACAGTCGGCAGTGCAGGCGACGGCGAGGTCTTCCGGAAGGGTCTCAACCACAATACAGCTCCGTACGGAAGCAACGGAAGCACCGGAGGCACCGGAGGCACCGGAAGCACCGGAAGCATCAGAATCACTAGAAGACATCGCAGCATTGAACAAAATGACGGTTTTGGTGGTGGTAGCAGGTAAGAAAACATAGTGCAAATGATGTTTCGTCATGTACCGATTGAAGTGCGGAGTAAAAGTGGGTACAATAGTGGGTATTTTGGCCTTGGCAAAAATGGAGCCCATTGGCAGTTGATGGGATAGTGGAAGCCGCCATTTTGCGTAGGGCGTTATAACTACAATCAAATCCTCCACCTTCAACCGCCCCTGCTGCAATTAACACATTAAAGGAGTCAACTACATCATTAGGGATGAAAAGACTGGAGGCAGGCGATTCATATGAGCCCGGTACCGAGTTGCATAGGTCATATATGCATGCGTTCCAGCACTTGGAAGATATCTCTGACGATGAAGCTGACGTCGCAGCCGGCGACGCTATGAGCGCTGTGGCCGCTAAAACACCAAGGGAAATACCGTCACTTAGTGAAAAAGAGATTACTGATGCCTTCAGCCAATTCTCACTGTGGTCGGAAACAGATGCACCAGATGAATCATTTCATCCCGGCTTCGAGGAGCGCATATACAGACTAGCACTAGAGATTGAGGCAGGAGGTCGTGATGATATATTCGACGATGACGTCAGTGATGACTTGGAATGCCCTGATAGTGGTCCCTCTATTGAGGTATTAGGTGGTTAGATATTCTAGGAATAATAGGTTCATTATATGCACTCTCAAGCTCTCATAGTAAATTTGGTGTGGGCTGCGGAATCGGAAGGGAGGTGGAGTTCAGCCACAAAATGGGTTGCAAAATACGCGAGGGAGGGTTACTTTTTAATCACGCCCATGATTTAAAATGTGAGACATTCTAGGGTAGGACCCGAGCCACATTACGTGCTGATTGACGAAGCAGCGTCTTCTAGCACAACTTGCTGCAAACCATGTTACAACACTCAAGATTCGAACTTGGAATATATCAACAGAGGCGATGAAGGAAGTCGGAATAAGCCATAGCCAGCTTCGTTCCTCAAGGCTCCTTTGCGCAAACCGCGGCCGGTTTGCCTCTCCTGTGCTCTTCCCCTCAGCTTAGGACCCCGCTCCGATTGGCTCGGCTTGCATTGGTAAAGGGCCCGCTTTTCTCTCCACTATTCCAAGGTGATTGGTGAAATACCCGCGCTTCCCTATTGGCCGTTCAAAGATTTTTGACATTTTCGTCCTTCCAGAAAATTTACTGCCTCATGTGCTCACATCTCTGTTTCGCATCCTTCCCACATGATTTTTTTTTAATTATATTTCTGAGGAACGAAGAGATTAATTCAATGCCTTGTTTATATTTATCACCACCTGATTTTATCAGCTACCTTCAACCGTCCCCTTATCCAATCACAAAAGCTGCATCGCATTCGTCGTGGATGCCTGGTGACTCGTTTAGCCAGCTCAGAGCTTTTCTGACAGTCTCCTCACTGAGCAGTTCTAGCCTGGCCTCCGCAGCCGCCATGTCAGCAGGGATCTTATTACCAACTAAATCCCTCTCGCGCGCTTTCGATACGAGCATGATGCCACCGAGCGATGGACAGCGAGACAGCTGCACATATAGGCTATATGGGTCGCACTGGCTGGGTAGCCTCTCACCGTTGACGTTCGTCGTCCTGGTCCCGCGCAGCTCCAAAGCCACCAGGGTTAGTGTTCTTCCTTGGACCTTATAGTCGGTGCATGCGAAGGCCGGTGTACACGGCAGGCCCTTCCGAGTGACATCGTGCTGCTGCCACGGACGTTTCCGCTGGCATTCCACCTTAATGCTCATCGGCGTCAGCAGCATCGTCCCGGGCGGCATGCTGACGAAATGGAAGTCCCGAGTCGTCTCGGCCGCGAGCAAGATCCCCGCCGGAGGCCCGAAGTGGAGTATCGTATCAGCCGAAACCCGGTAGCCCGGAAATGCTCTGTCTACGATAATGTCCAAGGCCGTGTAGCTGGCCCCGTTGACGAGCTTCAGGCCCTGGTGCGTGTTATGGTTGACGACGACGGGCATGCCCGGGACGAACATGAAGACGGCCGGCACCGGGATGGCGCTGTCGTCGCCGTGGTTGAGGATCATGAGGGCCTCCTCCTCCGTCGGCTGGCCATCCTTCCACTTGTGATTGGATATGAAGATGCGCAACGTTGCTTGGTGTTGTCGCTGGAAGGCCAGAGTGGCTTCCATATTCAGGTTCCACCGGTTCCTATTGAGTGGCGTCACTACCGTGATGCCCGATTCCCACGGGATCCGCCTGCCTTCCTGGTAGCAGCGGGCGTTGAGGAGCTCGACGTCTGACTGGTCCTGGATGCCCTGACGGATTCGCGTCAGCAGCCTTCGCAGTTCCGGGTCGCCGGCGGCGCGGACCTGCTCATCCAGCATGACGACGGTGGTGAATTTCTTCCACAGGGCATGTGCCTTGTCATGCTGATGCCTCTGCTCCGCCCTGAATGAATTATCTTGTTCCCACGCGACGGCTGCGCTGGGAAGCAGGATCGACTTCTCCTGAACAGGGCGGAACTGGTGGAAGTCGCCGCAGAAGAGGACGATGGGGATGCCTCCAAAGTCCTTTGTAGATCCTCGGAGCCTGCACAGCTGCTCGTTCACCATGTACAACGTCCGCGCGCCGAGCATGCTGACCTCGTCGACAATCAGCAGATACTTTTCCTGCCAGTCCATCCGTGACGGTCCGTTGACGTAACGATCGGACGAGTTGGAGGACCCGAGCCCATCGGCACCTTTGTCCCTGTTAGCACCCATGCGTGATGCGTCCTTCGAGAAGTTACAGGCCGAGTGAATCGTGATGCCGTTGATGCGCGCCGCTGCAGTCCCCGAGGTCGCCGTGACCATCAGTCGATTCGAGATTCCCTTGCTAGCGAAAAGTTCCACGAGCACCTCGATGACTCGCGACTTCCCCGTCCCGCCTTCTCCACCGACAAACTGGCAGAGCTGAGGAGTAGCTGGACCTGCAGCCCTCTCACCACGCAGCATCAGGTCGAGCTGTTGACAGATCAGTAGAAATGCAACGGATTGCTTTTTGTTCAGCGTGAAGAGGTCTGCGAGCTTCCTCCCGGCCGCCAGGAAGGACGTGGATGGTCCAAAGCGGACCTCTGCCGTCGGACCAGTACCCGGCGTGCTCTCCTCAGGGTCTGCAGCCGTTAGCTGGACGTCCTGCTCCCCGAACCCGCTCAGCACACCATCCACAGCTGCGTTGCGGCTGGTCGCGTTCCTGTCGGTCACGCCTTGGATTCCCTGGATTGTCTTCTCCGCTTCTCTCGAGGCGCTCGTCTGCTGTGATTTGATGGACTTCAGCAGCCTCTGTGCTGGGACTTCGGCTCCCGTGAATGGCCCTCCCGGCAGGGTTACCGTTCTTCCTTCTGATTCGACGGCGATCCTGGCCCGCAGCTCGGACGTTGAGCCCAAGGCCGCGTGCTGGAAACGGCAGAGCTGCTGCATCATCGCTGATAGCTCCTTAGAATCGCCCGTGATCTGATTTGCCGCTGCCGCGTTTCTCACAACGTCAATAAGACGCGTGGCGTCCCCGATGTCGTCGGAGCGGTACGCGGATTGTGCTTCATCGTCTCCCTCGACCGCACCACCCGATCCGGTCTCCCCGGCCACGAGATCCTCCTCTCCTGACGATGCGGCCCATTGTCTAGCATCGCGCTGCGCATCTTCCGCCGATCGCCGGAGCAGTTGAATGTTGTCTAGGATGGACGAGAGCCTCCGGCTCAGCGTCTCTTTCTGCCTCACCCATATTTCCCCGATATCGCCCCCGGACTCGGATAAAAAGCACTCCCACAGCACAACAGGGCTAGATGCTGCACAGCGGCCCTAGCGAGATTGACAGAGTCAGCGGGAGAGAAGAAAGGGCAAAAGTTGATGATGATGATTCTGCTTAGCGGCAAGGAGACTCTTGCGTTACGTACCTCCGATGGCCCCGGCCGTCGTCATTATCATCCTGAGAAAAATCCATGCTTAGGTATCCGTCCAGACAGACGACAGCGTGCTCGCCCGGACGACGCAATGCCTGCACCCACGTGTCCGCAAACGGCGTGCCACCTTGGAAAGGAACCTCCCCCCAGGCGGCGGCTCCTCCCCGTCTGCCACTGCCCTTCGTTTCAGCTTGACCAACGACACGTAGTCGTATAGGCAGAGGTCACGAAGGACCTCGCCACGGTGATGGTATGCCTCAAAGAACGAAACTCTCCGGCCTGTCTGCTCCACGAGGACGGAGTCATCCGCCGGCTGATCCAAGGCCTCGGCACCGCTCGCACAGCGAAGATGATGCCATCGTCGGAAGATGTGCCAGTACATCACGGATACGTTCACGAACGTCCAGGCGGCGCTGTTAGAAAACTCGGTCTCGTATCCCAATAGATGCGCGGCGACCTCGACCTGCGACAGAGGTCGTTCGGTGAAGACGCGATTTGCCACTTTCATCAGAAATTGCCGTGTCTTGTTTTGCCCGATATCAACTCGGTCGCTCACATCCCTCGCAGTCGCAGTCGCAGCCTCCGCTGCCACATGGTCCTGCCTTGACTCACCACCGTCTAGCGAGCCCAGCATCTCTGCCGCGGCGGCTACACGCTTCCACGTTGGATCCTCAACCTTGGTTGCGTAGTTCGTCAGGTAGTATACAAGTGCCATGGTCTTGCATTGCGTCGCAATGAACGAGATATCATGGTTGTGCCGAAGGCCCACGGCAATTGCCTTGTTCCACCGGTTCACCATGCTATGCGTGCGTCGGATCCGCAAAACGCCATCCGTATCGAACACGGTCTTCTCGACTAGCTTCCATGGAGCCTTAAAGCGGCAAAGGTCTCGCTTGCCTTCAGGCCTTCCCAGGGAGTATTTCACGCAGGTCGGACTGTGCGTGTGTATCTGCGTCGCTCCAGCGCAGAAGTTGGCTTCTTCGTCAAAAGCCGCAACGAACTGTTGGCTGTCCTGCAGCAGTGGTGATATGTCCGCAGTTGCCGACCTCTCCGCCCGGACGGCGCAAAACGCCTCCTGGTCCAGATCCTGCACGTCAGTAGTGAAATGTATCAGCTTGGACCTAGAAACGTGGAAAGGGTATCGCTGTGTCGACGGTCAGGACTTATCTACCTCCGAGAAGATGCTGTCCACATACTCAATGATGCGGTCGCCATACGAAGCACCCTCCTCGCCACGGACGTCGGCCAAGACCGAACTCAGCTGCATGTTTCCTTGCAGCCACAGCAGCCCATGCACGTGGAGCGCCCCTCGTTCGTTCGTCTCGACAGCTCCGAAATACTGGCTGATCCGCCCAAAGATCGACTCTTCTCCCACCTTGACGTAGTGCTCGAAGAACAATGAGATCTCCCTGTGGAAGAAGATGGCCGAGCTCACCGGGTCGGATATGGCCAGCCGCGCGCGCTTGTACGTCATATCCAGACTTCTCAAGAAAGCCTCAGCACCTTCAGGATCGTGTGTTCGGTATGCGGCTAGCCGCAGCTTCACTGGGTTGGTGATGTCGTTCGGGTTGAGCGTGAACCAGATGGCGGGGATGCCATATCGGATGATGAGGGACTTGATCTTGCGCCGCAGGCTGAGGCGATGCTCCCTCGACATCGGCTGCCGGAATCCGTACAGGGAAATGCTTCTGAGAAGCTCCTTGATGCCATCGTCCGCAGTCTGGCCCGAGAGCTCCAGCTCCCGCTGAGCCAACTCCAGCCTCTCCCTGCTAAGGGACCGTACGATGCGCTCCACGGCCGGAAACTCTTTCCTCGACACACTCAGCATGCTCACTCGGCGATTCCTCGACCTGACGCCCAGGTTGAAGACGAGAAAGGCGAAGACGTGATGGGTTGCGAACCGACCGCCGTGCCGCCTCAGCACCACCTCAGCCCATCTCGCGAGGCTCATGTTTCGCGACGACAGCAGACTCCTGGCTGCCACCTCCGCCGCCGTCCCTGCTCCCGCCACAGCGCCTTCATCCACCCCCGCGCCCCTTCTGTCATCCGAGATCGCGATGCTTTCCTCCGCCAGCCGGGGGCCGCCGCAGCCAAATGGAATAAGACTGGGGAACGTCTTCGCAAAAAAGCAAGGGTCGGAGGAGTCAGCAAAATCCTCACCGCGAGACACGGAGATGTATGGCTCTAGACCCGATCCTTGCCGCAGAGCGGCCGATCCTGCCCAGCTCCTCCTTTTCCTCTGCTCTCTGGCAGCTTCTGTTGTTTCTTGTTCTTCTTGTTCTTCTTCCTCGCCCACTGCTTCCCAGACGAATCGGAGCCTGTCGACATCCGCCACGTCCGGATGAGCGTCGAGCGCAAACATCCCTAAGGAGCTTATTTCGTGAACGGCCGCCCCGGCTTCTGCGTACCGTGCCATGACACATGTATCTCCTCCATGACTTTCACCAGAGGGTGAGGCAGGACTCTGGTAGCCAGTTCCTGGATGTTATTGGGGAACACCGTGATGTGTCCCTTCACATGTTTTAGGTAAGTCAAGCCCTGTCTCTGCCCGTCCGCGATGCTATACTTCGTAATGAAGCCATAACACGAGTTTAGCGCAATGAGCTTCTCTTCAACTGGGGTCAGCCCCTTCAGCTCCTCTGGAAACATATGCTCGCATCCAAGACGATCGTGCAGCTGAGCAGCAGTCGATAAATAACCTTTCCTCAGGCAGCTTGCGCATTCCGCACAGGTCGGAATACCATTGCCCTCCGGGAAACAGTTACAACAGGAGAGAGGTGAGTCATCACGCTTCTCAACGGAACTGGACACCCACGCGTCCCAGCTTACATCTTTCAACTCCCCTTTCCCACACTTTCGATAGCACATCCTGCATGACCACACGGGTAGAGTGTTGGCGTCATGAAATCCTCTATAAAAAGCCTGCACGGTCGACGCCTTCCTCTCCTGCGGTATGGGCACACACCATTCTTTGCTGTAGGACAGCCGCTCTTTCTCGGCGAATTCTTCTTCCAACCAGCGCAAGACGCTGGCGACATCCTCTCTCCTTTCTTCATCCGTTCTTTCTTCATAGATCCCCGAACGAGCCCTTTTAGCGGGCGCGTCATCTTTACTGGCCTGATTTGTCCTCTTTCGGCGAGGCACGTTTGAGGCCGACATTGGCTCTGGCCCTGCCTCCGGCACTACCGGAATCTTGCCGGTAGCCGGGGCAATATGCCTCCATGTCTGCCGTCCTTGTGCTCTTTGGACCCGCCCAGGCCGTCGCGCATTATCAGCTCGTCTTGATCCACGCCGTGCAGTCCCGAACGGCGCTGGGGGGCCATCAATCGGTCGGCGATGCAGGGTCACCGTCTCCAGCCTGGGACCTCCTCCGACCTCGTAGGTCTCCGCGGACGCTTCGCTTCCTAAGCTTTGTTGAGTCGGTCCCGGGCTTGGGTAAGCTCGCTCCCTAGATTCGGTGAGCCCTGTGTACGCTTTCGGCTGGATTGGCCGCAGCGGAGCACGATCTCCATCGGACCTCCTCGCTAGCTGACCTCGCCTGATCCTGGTGCGACGGACGAGACCGGGCATGACCTGCCGTTTATGTCCGTTGGACCACTCCTCGCGGCGATTACTCAATCCCGCTGCTGCTCCTCCTCCTTCATCTTCACCCATCCTCCGCGCTTCCTTTGGCAATATGGGCCGAAATGTCGGAACTGGGATACCCACTGCTGTGTGAGGCTCCTGTTGCCTCTCATCATCATCGGCTGCATCGCCTGGTCCGATACAATGCCTCTGGTCTGCGTCATCGGCCGGGCTGCGGACGTTGGCCCCATGGGGCTCTACAGGTGTGAGAAACCCGGTCTCTCTGTCTGCATCATGTTCCATCGTTGCGTTCCCTGCTCTTCCAATTCCAATCATTTCAGCGAGGCGAGAAGGGACCCCTTACTTGCTGTGACCTCACAATTGCCTGAATCTGATGCTCTCTGCTTGTGTCCTATTATCCCGCTACGAATATATTCGCTGTGTTCTACTCTATCCTCCTCTGTCAGCATTCAGACCTCCATTTCTTCTCACTCCTATGTCATGCTTGACCCGCCCACTTTCTGACCTGAGACACACTATCGCATCCATCTTCTAGACCCCGCCTTCTTCCATCTGCTCCTCTCTCCAGGATTCTATCTATCTGCACCTATCCACGTGGGGATAGATCGGCCAGCTACTCACCGTTCTTAAACGTTTCTAGACTACTCTTGGGACAGTTTGTGCAGCCATTGAAGCTGCACATGCATCCGAGCACCAAGCTTGTACCCAATAGCGAATGTCCATCAGACAAAAGCTCACCACCTGGCTCGCCTAGGTGATGCCACATCCAACAGAATAAAAGGTCATGCATTAAATATCAAACCGGAAGGAAGGTCTTCCAGCCATCCACACAGGCTGTTCAAACCGGCAATCCACGAGTCCGGGCTTTCAGTCAGAGGTTGGTGTCATCTATGTCTCCTAAAAAGCAATTTTTTCAACGCAACGGCCCTAGAGGCTCAATTCATATTATGTATAAGAAACCGACCCTTCTTCACTCACTAGATAGAAAAATCAAGAGCTTTTATTCCAATAATCCAGATCTATTAGAAAATTGTAACAGGTGAGCCTTCTTTTATCCTCGCCGTATTGGTTTCCATTTCCCCTCTGCTGCTAGATGAATTTTCCCCCTCATTTCACCCTTCTTCTCGACGACCGACCACAACTTGACTTTACTTCAACTCCTACCCGCCGTACCGACATCGTCAGTCATCCCCGTCTTCTCTTATCTTCTTTTCCCCTAAACTTTGACCTACGCCGACTCTCATCTTCTCCTCGCACCTATCGACATTCCAACCCACGTCTCTTGATGCCTGGTAAGGTAGACACATGAACAACCGGCCAGTATCTTCCATAATGGCTGCATCCATTACCTCGACCCATGGACCGCCGTATGCTCGCAAGCCGCTGGCAAGCCAGAGGAGCGCCGGCGGCGATATGTCCATAACGTTCTTCGTCCAACCCGGCTGCCCTTCGAGATTTGCCTCTTCAGACTTGCATCGTGTCAAGGGCCTGAATATAGAGACCATCGCGAGGGTCATCCTCCCGACCCCTCCATGGCTCACGGCTCTGGATTACTCACCCTTGCGTACTGATCCTGCTGATCCGTCTCCCTCCATCTTCTTCAGCCTCAACTTATCTATCTACAATCAGCAGATTGTTCCTGAGGACTGGCTCGACCAGTGGTTTTTCATGGCTGGTCGTGTCCACCCATTCGCACTGACCTGGGACGTCGAGCGTCAAGATGGCCTAGAGGAGTCTGTAGATAACGGTCTCCTTGCATACACCATCCCGGCTCTTATAGTACGCGATCAAGGCTATCAGCCGTATGTTATATTTGTCCCGTCCTCTTTCCGCTGCTCTTCCGATTTTCGCTGACCTCTTTGCCCGTAGAATATTACCTCGGAGCCTATCTGCGACCGATCAGTTTCCTCTTTCATCCCCAATTGTCAGTTTCACCGGCCCTATCGTAGGTCCAGGCCCTGCCCTCCTACGCAAGGAATCTGTGCCCGCCCTAGATGATGTCCAACTCAAGTGTTGCGGCTTCGTCCAGCTGACCACATTTCTTGCTCCTGGAAATCCTGACAAGACGCCGTACAGAGGCTTCCATCCCTTCCAGGTCTTTGTCATCTTCCCCATCCGCGCAAATCCGTGGGCCTCGCTTTGCAAGAAGATGGCCGAGAGGCGAGACACCCAGTTCCAGAGCAATGTTTTGCTGACCTGCACCGGCAAGGTGGCCGGCCTGCTTGGCCATCATCTCATGGTGCAGCCGCCGGCCCTCGAGCAGGACTACGTCTTCATCGTCGTTCCGGACTCCTGGACCTTTCTCGACAAGGGAGTTTCCGGGTCTGGCTCACCAACGCCGCCGCCGGGTGCTGCGACCTCAGCGGTCCGTTCATCATCTTCTGGCCATACACCGTTCGAGGAGATCAAGGCCAAATTCACCGCGCGCAGACCTACTGCCCCATCGACTCCTCTTCCCGACGCAACCGCAACTCCAGCTTCGACCCCGGGCGAATCGATGCCATCTGTCATCTCTACACCATCTACGCAGTACCACTACCTCTCCGCCTCACCGACGCCGAAGCGACCAACGTCAGGCGTCGATTACACACCGCCTGCAAAGAGACCGCGCCAGCCGCCGACGTCCCCGACCACTATCCCATCCTTAGGAACATATCCTTCTGCCGGCAGCTCGAGCTCACCGGAAACTGTTGACGAGCCTGAACCAAGCCGTGGCGGGACTCAGGCCCCCACCTCGTCCTTCATGAGACCCCTCGCGTCAGCAACTCATCTGCCTGCACCTACACCCGTCCCTGACACGATCATGGCTGCTGTGTCAGAATCATCTAACCGTCCGAGCCGAAACCGCCATCCTCCAAAGAACAAATACTTGGAAGAAGTATCCAGGGTTTGATTGAATTCTATTTGGGAAACCATTGTCATTACAAAGAGTGTACATGAATAGGAAATCATTCTCCCTTTGATGTCTTCCACACCCAAGCCATACAAACTAACTCGCTCATTATCCTTAAATCCCCGCTTCTACCATCCTTGGCAGCCACTCTATACCATCTAGTCCGCCTTTGGATGCTCTTTCTCACAGTACCCTATAGCTTTGCATCCCATGCATCGCCTAATCCCCTCATTTTTCCCCACAAACCTGTCCGGCCAAGGTCTTCATACACCCCACCTGCTCGTCCAGGATGGCTTCCAGTGATCTCCTCTATCTCAACTATTCATAGCTCCGAATGCAAAACATTCTAGGGTAGGAGCCCGAGCCACACATTATGTGCCGATTGACAAAGCAAGCACCTCCCACCACGACGCTACCTACTGCAAACACTTTCGCAACACGCAAGATTCGAACCTGGAAGGTGTGATCAGAGTTGATGAAGGAAAGGGAAATTGGCCATAGCCAACTTCGTTCCTCAAGGCTCCTTTGCGCAAACCGCGACCGGTTTGCCTCTCCTGTGTCTACAGAATCCCCTATCTCCTAAGTGCGTGAAGCCCTCCAATAAGGTCACGACAGGAGTGTTAGGCCAATCAGAGGTCTCGTTAAGAGCGATACCTTTTCCTAGCCTTACTTTTGCCTACTGAGTAAGTATACTCGTGATAAGAGCTTAACAGCCACGCTCCCTGAGACCCCCTATAGAGTGCTCTAGCTGTTAACAGTATAACACTGGGGCGAGTTACTTAGCGGAGGGCTTCACGCACTTAGGAGATGGGGCAAGACGACGTACTAGGCTGGTGTCTGTATGTATGTATGTATATATGTATGTATATTTTTCGTCCGAGGGCCGCGAGGCCCGTAAAGTCCCCTGTTGGGGCACAGGACGTGCTGAGCTAGAGTCTCTACCCGTTGGCATTGTGGGGCCAGCCGCCTACCAACCTCGTCCCGAGGTTGGTCACAAAAACCCTTGTCAGCACCTTTAATCGTTGTCACCCACTTTTCGCCTCACCGCTACCAAAACACATAAAAAAACACACCCAAATTGACGATTTCTAAGTAATGACCGCGCAACCTCAAAATGCCACCTCGACACAGTGATTCTAGGCATAAACAGCCTCTGAAGAATGCGTCGGATAAATTTCGGGCCGAACTGAGAAGGAACGTACTTGCAGCAGTCAGTGTAAATGTGCCCTATAACACACGAAGAGCTGCAAAAGCTGGGCGCCATCTAGGCGCACAGGTCCGTACAGTCACAGGCCCGTACATTTAGTCAGCAACACCCACTGTAATATTTCTGCTTCACCACTGGCCGCCTGTAACCCGTACTACTACTACTGTAACCCTTCCATCTCAACTATCATCACTGCAAGCAACAAAATGGATTCCAATCCAGCTTCTTTCCCTCATGATAATCTTTCTCCTCAGCGGTGGTACGTATCGCAAGAAGATTTATTTATAGATATTAGTATATGGGCGGCAACTAGAGGTTTTACATTTATCACACGAAGGTCGACTATTGGTAAGTCTGGTCGACCTACAGTTACATACTCATGCAATCAGTTCCGTTCTGGCTGCCAATTTTCAATACTAGCAAAGGAAGAATGGAGCGAAGATTGGCTTCTTAAACACCGGACTGAAGCCCGATTTTCTCAACACAATCACGAGCTGTATCAACATAAATCCAGTCAAGGCGAGCCTCAAGACACGCCTCAAGACGAGCCTCAAGATACACCTCAAGACGAGCCTCAAGACACGCTTCAAGACGAGCCTTTAGGGGCAAAGAGACCACCTACATGTAGCAAGTGTCATATAAAAGGCCACAGAAGAGGTGCAAAATGTTGCCCGTTTGAATACAAAAGCAGCCCTTGATAGTTGTGATGGAGGGGTTACAGGCGGTCAGTGGTGAAGCAGAAATATTACAGTGGGTGTTGCTGACTAAATGTACGGGCCTAGATGGCGCCCAAAAGCTGCTGCATCAACGCCCTCGAATCGGTCCCTTGCGACCCAATTGCCTGCTTCTAGAGAGACTATTCGGAAGATCATTAAGTCAGCTGCATCGTCTCACAGTCCCCCCCTTGCCCGCGGCCGGCCCGCGTTGTTGACAGCATCTGAAGAGGCGGCTCTAGTTGCCTACATCGTGTGGCTAGAAAAGTCCGGCTTTCCAGCCGAAAAGTCACAAGTTGAAGATATCGCCCTAGGTTTCCTGCATTCTAGAGGCATCGGAAAGACCGATTTATCACGCAACTGGTATCCTAGGTTCCGTGGTCGTCACCCACAGCTTCGAAAGACGTTCCTCAAGGCTGTGGATAAGGCACGCAAAGCCTTCGAAGCATCTGATGTGGAAGACATCAAGGAATTCTTTTCTGGGCTTCAGAATATCATCGTGAGCCACGGCATTGGTCCCTCTGAGATCTGGAACGAAGACGAGTGCGGTATTCGCATCGGATGCCTTCGAGAACGCATTCAGGTCCTTGTGGTCCGAACAACCCGCTCTCAACGCCCTGAAGTTAGTGACCCATCGAACCGCGAGTCCTGTACGAAAATTGGGGCCGCAAATGCCCTCGGAACTAGTATTCCTCCCTGGCTTATCTTCAAGGCGTTGCCAACGGCTTCCTGGGCTGAGATTGATGTTATTCCTGGTATGCGGTTTGCACAGTCAGATACCGGCTTCAGCAATCAACAGATCACCTTGGAATGGCTTCATTCCTTCAACTCGTTTTCCTGGCTTTCTTCTGCGAAAGCTAAAGCAAAAGGGATCTCTCTGAGCAACTGGTTTGGTTGTGATGAGCGGCTTCGTGATGCCATCTCTCCACATAGCAAGTTAACGGCGCCCCCCACGATCCACGAGGAAAAGGATAAGATATATCGACTTCTTATTATCGATGGCTTCTCTGGTTACCTGGGCTTCGAATTCATTGAATATTGCATTCAATTTGATATCCTGATCTGCCTCCTGCCCTCACATTCAACCCACCTTACGCAGCCGCTTGATGTTGGTGTTTTTCAGCCTCTGAAGAACGCACATCAAAAGGAACTTCGGAAATCTATTCGGGAAGGCAACCTATCATTTAACCGCTTACAGTTCGCAACCGCATTCAAGGCAGTCTACACTGCTGGCTTCACCAAGCATAATATCATCTGGCTGGCCTCCGGGGCAGGCTCAGGGCCCCAGGAGTCATAAGCGATAGCAAGTTCCGTGTTTGTTCCCTTGAGAATGGAGCTTGTTGCAATGTCGCGAAAGTTGGGGATCTGGTCGGCTACGGTGTAGTTGAGTGATGGGATATCGTAAAATGCTGAGCCAGCTGAACAATCAAGCAATTCTTGAAGAGGATGAGCCAGTCTTTGAATCTGGCAACTATGGCGAAGACCAGGATGACGATAACGAAGGAGAAATGGTTCCAGATGAAGATCGGGAAGAAGACCAGGACGACCAAGCAGACAAAGAAGACTACGAGCTAGCAAGAGCTCTAGAGGAAGCACTCCATACACCTCCACCAACTGAGCCAGACCAAGAGCAAGATGCAGCTCTTTCAGTCTCCTTACCAGTCGCTGGAGCTGAGGGGGTGAGAGCAGATGTCCCACCAATTGCAATCGTGGAAAGCTGCCTAGCCGACTTTATCCCAGTTCCAATTGAGACAGCTTATCATGGGAGTTTCAACGCTGGAATGAAGTTCAAACCGGAGAAGATACATAAGCGAAACTTACCAGAGGAGCCGAAGACTCTCAGGGATCTCGACAGCCACCCGTTTAAGGAACAGTTCCGCAAAGCACAAGAAGACCATATGGCATCTCACCGACAGATGAAGTCGTTCGTTGAAGTGCCATGGCGTCAGGCAAAAGGACAACAGGTGCTAAGCTGTATGTGGGTATTTACCTACAAAACAGACAAGCATGGATATTTTGTCAAGTGCAAAGCCCGCCTTGTGGTATGTGGTAATCAACAGACTAAGGGAGACCTGCCTACTCGAGCGACAACGCTTGCGAGTATGTCGTTTAGGGCGCTTATGGCAATAGCAGCAGAATACGACCTGGAGCTCGAGCAGATGGACGCTGTAAATGCTTTCGTACACTGCGACCTGGACGAGCTGGTGTTTATGAGAATGCCACCAGGATTTGAACAATATGGCAAAGTTCTAAAGCTGCGAAAGGCGCTCTATGGGCTCCGAAGGTCTCCATTGTTGTGGCAACAAGATCTAACGCAAACCCTACGAAATTTCGGCTTTAAGACTATTCCAGAAGAACCCTGTGTGATGCTTAGAGATGGAGTGATTGTCTTCTTCTTTGTTGACGATATTATCTGGGCATACCGAAAAGAGAAGACAGCTAAAGCAAGGAAGGCTATGGAAGGTCTACAGCAGAGATACAACATAACTCTGCTGGGAGAGCCGAAGTGGTTCCTTGGAATTCATATCATACGAAACAGAGCCAAGCGAACTATCTGGCTAACCCAGGATGCATATATTGATAAGATCGCTCACCAGTATGGAGTTGATCTAGAGACCAAGGTTCCCGAGACCCCGATGGCAGAGGAAGAATTGTTACCAGCAACCTGCCAAGCCGACCGGCGTTCGATTGAGAAATATTTGAAGAAAGTCGGATCGACATTGTTCGCATCAATCTTGTTAAGCTAGCGAGGCAAAAGAGGAGCTCCATACCTAAGGCTTGGATAGATGTGGTAGATATGCCTGGTCCCTTCAACAAATCTCAACACGACCCGACGTTGCATTCGCAGCCGCAAGGCTAGCTAGGTTCAATACGAATCCAGATAAGACACATCACAAGGCCGCAGACCGAGTCTTGCAGTATTTGTATGGAACACGTTCACTAGGAATCAGGCTGGGAGGGACAAGATTCCTCAAGAGCTTCCTATGTGCAAGTGATGCTTCCTATGCAGATAATACAATAGATAGGAAGAGCTCGCAAGGCTATGTGATGATGTTGTTTGGAGGACCAATTGCCTGGAAAGCAACGAAACAATCCACTGTCACTACATCGAGCACTGAAGCTGAATTGCTCGCTTTATCCCAGACAGCTAAGGAAGCCATCTTCGCAAGTAGGATTCTTAAGGAGCTGGAAGTTCAGATTGACGGACCATTGCATATCGAATGCGATAATACCCAGACAATCAGGCTCCTGACTGAGGAATCAGCCAAGTTGACTACTAAGCTTCGGCATGTGGATATTCATCGACACTGGTTACGACAGGAATACAGGGAGAAGAGAGTTGAGTTCGGCTGGGTCCCAACATCGAAGATGATTGCAGATGGAATGACAAAGGCCCTGCCTAAACAACGGCATGCAACATTCATTAAGATGCTCCAAATGGAGGACATTTCAGGCCAGATTGTCCTGGAACAGCGAATGGAAGCTATGAAGGACCAGATTGTGAAAGCACGCAGCCAGAAGGAAAGCAACAGCCCTGACAAGCACTTGCTCCCGCACCTTAAGGTCATGGAGGTCTAGCTTTCCTTGCTTCCTAATACGGGCTAGCCCATCGAGTGCTCGGCGGGTCCTACCCGATCCGGGCCCGAGAGGCCCCCTGGCCTCACGTGACGACCGGACGCCCAGGTGTTCCAACATGGTCCAATTCAACATAATCCTTCATTGGATGACAGAGCAATGGGCCAATAAGGCTTATTAATTGGAGTCCACTGTCAGCGGGGATCCAGCGAGTTCGATGAGGGGTTGCGGCTTTTTCTCTCACGGCTAACTCCGGCTAACAGAGATGCTTATGCGGTCTGGCGACATGAATTGAGCATCGCGATGGTACGAGATACGGGCCTGTACGACTCCCAACTGAAGTGGTGTGTAAGCCGGCCTGAGAGTTGCAGTAGCGCCGTCGAGATGACAGACGATACGCCGGCTGCTCCAATATAAATATCGAAATTCTACTTTATGGGCTCATCTGTCTCCTTTGTACAGGTGGTAGATTCTACTTGCAATTGCCAGCAGTGTTTTGAGTTCGACTCGCCTGCAATTACGGACATAGCTTCTCACGGATAGAGTTAACGACAATTACCATGGAATTCCCCTTCACAACCGTCGATGTCTTCACAGAGACCCGCTTCCGCGGCAATCCCCTCGCCATCGTCACCATCCCCGCCTCCGGGCCCAAGCCGACGCAGGAGCAGAAGCAGGCCATCGCGCGTGAGTTCAACCTCTCGGAAACCGTCTTCGTGCACGACGTGCACGACCCGGCGACCAATAAGCAGCGCAGCATCGACATCTTCCTGCCCTTCGCCGAGATCCCCTTTGCGGGACATCCCACCGTGGGCACAGCTGTCTCGTTGCTGGATCAAGGCGTTGAGACGCTGGTGACCAAGGCGGGACCGATCCCCATCACACAGAGCGAGGGCCACCCGAGGTTTGCCAGCGCGAGTATCCCCTACAACCTGCACTTGCACGCCAAGCACGTCCGCGACCTGTCCCTGTCGGCGAGTGAGCTCTCGTCCAACGCGCAGATTCGGGAGATCGAGCTCAACGCGCCCATCTTCAGCGTCGTCAATGGCGTGAGCTTCATCCTCATAGAGCTGCCTTCTCTGGAAATCCTCGCCGAGGTGCAGCAGAGCAGCACGCAGTTCCCCATCGACAAGCTCCTGGACGATGGGTGGCAGAACGGCTTCATGGGGAGGTACTACTACGTCTGCACCGGATCCAGCCAGGATGAAAACGGCCAGCCCGTCGTCTCCCTGCGAACGCGCATGATCACGCACCAGTTCGAGGACCCGGCCACGGGTGCTGCCGCGTGTTGCCTGAGCTCGTTCCTTAGCGCTGTGGGAGACAAGCAGGAGACTCCGAGCCGCAGGTATGACATCACGCAAGGCGTGGAGATGGGCAAGGAGAGCAACATTGTCGTCGAGGTGGATGTGAAAGACTCCAAAATTGACAAGGTCAAGCTGGCGGGCACGGCTGTCCAAGTTATGAAAGGGACTCTTTCGGCGTAGACAAATCTGCACAGCCTCTCACACTTGACGAGTCAACGACCCGTTACGATCAGTACCTGGACGGTGGTTGTCTCTCACGTCATTATAATAATAGTTATTCGTACATTTAATGCAGGTATTACATTACTTCATTGGCTCTTGAGCGTCCTTGTTTCCCCCAAAACAAAGGACGCCTTGAGCCGTCTGTAAGCGTCACCATTAATTGTGGGAAGCCGCTCCATGTCCACTTGGCAGCACTGGCCAATTGATTTGCCCATGTCAAAGCTTAAGCCCGCTGAACAATTGCGGCGAGCCTCAGCAACCTGAAGTGGACTTGTTAGCATCTCGGGGACCAGACATAATGGCAAGGGCATGGTTGCAGATATGGTTTACCTCTGGTGTCTAATTGACGAACGGGAGATCAACGAACATGTTGACCAGTTCGAGAATCGTGTATTACGAGCATACCAAGCCAACGGGCAAGCCCTGGCAAAGAAGTCTCAGTGTCTCTTGCTGTCCTCGACAATGTTCAAACCCTCTGGATAGACTGCGAACTCCACCTGCAGCCCGAAACTGGCATCCCTCGGCGTTTGTCATGCTCCTACGCAGGCGATTGCAATATGCATTTGCTCACACAAGCCCCTCTCAGATTGCATACAACATCTACAGCGATGTCTTATCTCCCTTTGGCGATGTTGTACTTCTGTTTGTTCCCGACCTCGGAGGCATTTCCCATGTGGTCAAGTTTCTTACTTCTTGGCTGATGAACGCATTAGCGAAAGGATTTCCCGTCTGCTCTCGCCTCATTCTCCTTCACCAGGACACCCCCACACACGAAGACACCAGTTCTCGTATCACGGCATCCTTTACATCTCAGCTCAAGATTTCGGATCCCACAAAGGCGTATAGCTCATGGGACGTGGAACGAATGATCAGCAGTGCTTCCAAATAAACAATTTTGCGTTGCAGGGTGATCTCCGCAGCAAGATTCCCCCAGAACTCACGAATACCTACTGCATACGTGTCTCACGGGGCCATGATTTCGAAGCCAAGCATATGAAGGCGCTTCTACAGAGAGCAATACGTCAGTTTGCACAGCAGCCGTTTGCAGTTTTTGATGCTGTATTTGCGTCTAGAGTGAGGTATTCATTGCCAGAATCCTTACCGCACCATCTCACTTCACTCTTGAGGCCTATTCAGGACATCAGTAGCAGCAAAATTGGGGAAATTGCGTCTGCCTTAGTTTTAGATGCATTCCCTCCGGGCATGCACTCTAAGTGTTCACATGCAGCCTCATGAGAACACAGAACTCACTGGCATAAGTTTCCCCCTGAGTCAGTCTTCGAACGCTTATATGAGGGTGCTTTGAACGAGTGTGGGAGCTCAGTGAACTATCGGTGGCTTACCGCCGCGGTAAGACGCAGCTTTGTAAATGTTGCGATGGAGAATCGGAGTGTCACATCTATCAACTATTGAGACTGCGGCCCGGTCTCAAAGGCTCGGATCTCTAGCAAGCCGGTCTCGAAGACCCCGTACCCTATCGAGAAGAGCGCCCAGCTGTGGATCATCCCGTGTACGGACTTGCTCTTCAAGAAGAGCAACGGTTTTGAAAATGCGCCAAAGAGTGCAGCCCTGGTGGTGAGAAATGGCCGCTTGGCTGACGGGGGCGTGGGCGGGATCCATCGTTTTGCTCACAAGGAGGCTTGTCTCATGCGCCGGGGCGAACTGATGGAAATCCCCCATTAGAAGGACAACAGGAATCCCGCCAAATGGCTTATCAGGACAATCGCGGAGAGACTGGAGGTGGCGGCTGACGTCGTACAGAGTGGCTCCCCTAAGCATGCTGATCTCGTCGATGACGAGGACGAGCTTCTGCTTCCAAAACCATTTCTTGGCTTCTGGGAATGACAAAGATTGTTTCCACCCCCGGGCCCGCCGGTGTACTGGAGATGTTGGCCGGCCGAGTCAGGATCGGCAGTGTACTTGTCTAAGAAGCCGCACGCGAGTTGGAGGGCCATGCTCTGCAGATAGTTGAGCGTATAGTTGGAGGCGGCAAGGCGTCCCAGTTCCACGAAGCCTGTTGCAGAACTGACGTCGAACAAGGATTCGAGGCACATCTATGGCTGAGTCTTGACCCTGAAGGGGAAAAGGAATCCGTGTCAGAATGCCGAGCCAGGACATCGTCTACGTCGGCGCCACCCGTGGAGTGCACAGCGCCTTGGGAACCACCCTCAATCTCATCCAGTATTCAGTATTCGAAGATGTAGCAGGTCCTGGGCCTTTGCCGCGGCTCGAACATCCTCTCCGGAAAGAGTCGGAAGCTGGCATAAGAGGCTGTGCTGGTCACGGCTAATTTGCTGGTAAAAACCTTCGTGGCGTTGGACAAAAGGCCTGCCCTCTTCAGCTGGGTTCTCTTCGCACAGGTCCCGCACCAGGCTGTGTAAGACCGGGGAGTCCCTTGTAGCGTCGGAATCCCGTATGGCATTTTGCAGGGTCTGGATCAATTTCAACTTATTGCTCTGCCGCAAGGTGGAATGGTCCTCAACGCTGTACCCATATTGCTGCCACCAAGCCCTCAGGTCTTGGCCGCCAGTATAGCGCTCGAATCCAGGCCATTTCGCCCACTCTTGGCGGGCCCAGAGTGTCCAATCGACCTTAATAAAGTCGGAGGCAGTCCCTCGAGGACGGGGCGATGGCGTCGTTGGCAAGGAGGTTCCTAAAGACGAAACAGGTGGCGAAGACGAGGAGAACTCAACGCGCTCCAGCGCGCCAGGCTGATTCGAGGGGGAAGGGCTTGAAGAGAATGTTTCGGAGGACATCGTGATTGCGACCAACGTCACTATTCAGCACGTGTACTTTCAGGCACCAGAGGCTTCCGTACAAATTTGTCCTCTTAATATCAGAGAACTCTGATACCAAAATGTGATCCCGAAATGGTCGCTGACCCAAGCCTCCAATCTCGTACGTGCCAGCCTCGGTCCTCTCGGCGGCCCCTCATCTCGCATTCTGACACTCCGCTCCTCCGAAATATATTCCTTGTACGGTTTGCCCATGAGCCGTCTATTTGCAGTTGGAAATTGCCCCTCTGTATCAAGCTCCCAAGATTCCACTTCAGTTTTGAGTCCTATACCAAGTCGCCCCAGGCTGCCCACAATGTCTTGTGCTTCAGCCACTGCAAGTGTCTCGAGAGATCTGGTGTCGAGAAATTTATCCATACGCTTTCGCTCTCGCTTTCCAACAGACTGATGGCCCCACGTGTTTCCTCTTGCCCTGCCATAGGAGATGTCTTTCTGGAATGGCTTTAGAACCGGCAGAGGCGGTGGAGACAAGTCCTCTCAAACGTCGTTCAGACCCACCTCAAGAGCCGTTCGATTACATCCATAGTAGGATGATGACAATGAGCGTTGGTAATTGGAAGGAATACATCCAAAAAGGTTTTGAGTGAGTTCAGTTTGACCTCGATTGCCTTATCATGAAGCTAACCGGCCCAGCAACCTTGTTCCTGGAGGCTACATGGAGTTCCAAGAGGTCGAAGTTCAGATGAGATCTGACGACAGTACACTCACAGAGAATCATCCCCTTTCCAAATGGTGTACACGCTTGGACGAGGCATGCAATATATTAGGCAGGCCTTGGGTGGTGTTTGCTGATGTGAAAGAGATTATGGCTGAGGTTGGCTTCACGGACATTGTCGACAGCCAATTCAAATGGCCCATCAACCGCTGGCCCAAGGACAAGAAGTTTAAAGAGCTTGGAGCTTGGACGAACGAGAACGTCAAAGATGGTGCCGAGGCGCTCACTTTGGGGCCATTCACTCGAGCTCATGGTTGGGAAAAAGAGCAGGTTGACCTCTTCCTGGTCGACGTGAGGAAGGACTTGGACGATACCAAGGTCCACGCATACTGGCCCATGTACGCGCATTCCCGAACAAGCTGAAATGCGCCGCTAACACTGTCGCAGATGTTCTATCTACGGGAAAAAGCCGGAAGCTTGATAACCTCGGTTGTGGGGAGCGGGGTTCAGATTGGAATGCAAAGTCAATCAAGTTATCTCAAGAGAAGGTCGGCAGGTGGTTACTGGTCTAGTTTGAGTTGGGTGTCGTTCTCGAACCCTGAGGAGCTACAAACTCCCAACGTAAAGTCAGTATCTATTGCACCAGATGAGGGATGTATGATTAGACTAAATGATACGCGAATATGCTCTTGGCATCTTGCTACATGGGGGCTCTAGAGTATGTCTTTATCTGGCTTGACTCTAAGGACGTTTCGTTGTAGCCTGTTTTTGGGAAGTGGTGATGCAGTTACGCTCTAAGCGAAGAAATCTGAGTTTCCGAACTGCTACCTTGAACCCGCTATCTGAATATCCACAGGCCTTTTAAAGTTTCCTTTTCAGCTGTGAAGCCACTGGGAAAAATAATAATCTCGTGTAGTGGGTGGGAGAAGCCACGGCCCAAGAACAGCCGACTCTGCCAACCGAAGCCCCCACGTGGTTCCACGTCATCTTCCATGGTATTCTTTGACTTGCAGGGGGCTAAGGGGGGGAATGCTTGAATCGGAAGAGTTGGTGGCGATCGAGGCGGCTTTTCTATTGCTGACCGATGCGTCGGGGAGGCGGACAGAGATGCGAAGCTCAACTCGTTGCGAGGGGTGGGCTTCAATACTTGCACGGAGCAGCGAGCGGCTCCAGCTATTACAGCTTGGAGGGGTAAAAGCTTCCGGTGATAACATGCCAGGTATGACGTGATGCTGCGTTTTATTGGTCCCTGAAGCCCTCCCAAACTCCGACGATCATTCGCCTCATTTGCTCCACGGAATACCTCCGGGGCCAAATTGTTGGCCCAGGTTCTTCAATTGAGCAGCAGTTAGCTGACATTATTTGCTTCGTCTTGCGTATCCCACCAAGCCCACCCCGCACATAAGGCGCTGCACTCTCTGGCGCCTGGTTTCCAGTACCCGGAACTTTCTACCCGTTCTACCCTCTTCACCTTTCAAAGATTGACTTCTTTAATTGCTTACTGCCCTCATCTTTGGCTCTGCAATTATTACCTCTTGAACTCATTCCCTCGTTGACCTTGACTACGAATACAATCTATTCGACTCAGTGTTGACACCCTCCCAATCCATTTCGACTCCCACCTGGGTAGTTTCGACATCGCATCGTGCCAATGCCAGCGTACAGACCGATGATGGACCCAACCTTGGATTTGGACAGCCCTCCACAAAAGGTATTTCTCAAAGCCCTCGCTTGTTCAGCCACTCGGCTTTCCACCACAGCGATAACTAACGCGAGTCCACAGACGATACGGTCGTATGAACAAAACCAGGAACGCGCCTTCATCGCCGCCTCGAGGCGAGGCGACCGCAGCATCGTGGCCCGCCTCCAATCAGCGCGTCGGGCCAGCGAGGTTCACAAAGTGCGGACCGGCAAGGGCCTCTGCGTGTCGAGGGACATTGTCCTGAGAGAAGAGATGTACGAGGAGATGGATGATGGGTTCCCCCGCTCATACCAGCTCCGAGGACCGCAGCAGCGGCGGTCGTCGGCCAGTGCGGACTCACAGGTGAGCGAAGACCCAAAGAGCCCGGTGGCCATGGCTGATCCGGTGTCAGGTCATGACCAGGAATCGCACGAGGACGAGGTGAATCGTGAATTTGCCCAGTTCTTTCCAGAGGTCGATCAGATCCTCTCCCGACGATGGTCGACCCAGAGCATCTTGATGGCCTCGCCGCCGCAACGTAACGCGCATTCTCCGAGGAGGGCGTTTGATCGCGCGGCTCAAGACATCAGCTATACCCAACGCTCCGTCCTTGACACCGACGACCGCTCGCATTCAGACTCGTCGCCGCCCGAGCTGAGGACGGACGTCGAGCCGACGCCGCCATCGCTGGCTACCGAATCCGGATCATACCCAGCGACGCCTCGATCGCAGGCGGCCGCGGTTTTCGGACAGGCAATGCCAGTCGATTCGTTCCCTGATTGCAACGGCAACTGTGACGAACCTGCATTTGCCGCCAACCTGCCCCCTGATGCAAACCTGCTGCTGGCTGACGGCGAAGTGGTTGATCCCGCCTTGTACGACCAGCAGTGGATGTCCGGCACAGCACCATCTGATCCCTACGGTGTCGACATGGACCTGGACAAGGGTGCGTTCAGCGAATTCTACGAAGACAGCTTGAATGTGGGGAGCTGGGACCCAGCCTCTCAGCCAAAGACAGCCACAGACGATTACTCCTGGGACATGTTCAAAAATGCGAATGTGTTCGAAAATGACTAGTTACATTGGAACAAAACAACGAATGAGGATTGAATGAGGTGCCAGAAACCCCCTCTTAATTTACGACGTCGACATCGATGTCCTCTCTACTTCTACTACGCTTGGAGCGCGGATACCCTGGTGATTTGCTTCATGTCCCTTCTAGGAGTCAGAGAACACACGCGGCGTTTTTGAGATTTAAAAAACGGGCCTCACATACTCACCGGCGCTGGCTGGGCCCCTTTGGTTTTTGGTCTCTATAAACGTGGCGGCTAGATCACGGCGCTGATCTGAGGTGTGTCGAAGAAATTTGGATAAAATTCGGTTCTTGCGCAGGTTTTCTGGTGGATATGTGGATGGTGTTGGTGCTTTTGGGGGCTATGGATGCCATCGATGCTCATAATGATTTGCTTTTGGCGAGGGATGCGATGGCGAAATAGTCAGGTTTATGATGTCAAATATGATCAAAAAGCGTTCTCCAAATTCTTGAACTTTTGCGTTTCTGACAGATTCACTCATGTTCCCATGGAATTGCACTGCCATGTCGAAAGCCGATAAAAACACAAATCTTTCATGAAGTGATGGGCAGCTTTTCTCGCCTTTCTCGTGCTTTGCTGCGACCCACCCGACTCTTTCATGTACGCGGATAGAATGCTCACGTTGACATATCTGTCTTGGCTAAGTAGTAACGGTAACAGAGATATGAGGCACAAGATTGGAGTGATCTAAACTGAATTTAGACTCGCTCTGGTCGCAATTACTGGAGAGCCTCCATGGCGATATCGCTGGCCCCTTCCCAGACGAAGGCATCGACGGCCATAGATACTGGGCCTGCTTCATAGACGATTTCACCAAAATGACCTGGGTCTTCCCAATCGGGCGAAAGTCTGAATTTGGCAACTGCTTTCGAAAACTTCTGGAACAAGCTGAGACTCCAACCCGTCGCTGCCGTTACCTTCGCCTCGATCGAGGGGGAGAAAACCAAGCTGATACAATCACTCTCTACTGCGAAAACAAGATGATTGAGATGATCTTCTCTGCCACCGAACAGCACGAACAAAACGGGGTGGCCGAAGTGGCAAACCGTGTCCTCCTCGAGAAACTCACAACAACTCTCATCCATTCAGGACTGGAAAAGAAATTCTGGCCATACGTCCTCAAAGCCATGGCATATGTGCGAAACCTCTCACCAGCCTCGGGTCGTCAAATCACACCTTATGAAGCATGGCACAAGGAAGTGCCGGATCTCTCCCATCTCCGAGTTATCGGCAGCCGAGGCTTTGCAAAAATGCCTTCAGTCAAACGGAAGAAGATGGACGACAAGACAATCCCCTGCCGACTCCTCGGCTATCAAGGGAGCACAAACTACACCTTAGTCGACGATGATGGAAGAATATTCTTTGCGAATAACGTCGTGTTCGATGAGACATCCCTGCTGAGAAGACGAATTGCATCGGAGCAACCAACTGATGAACCCAACGCAAAACGGATGGATCTCACACCATCTCTTCCAACTATACCCCTAACCGAAAACATCAGAACAGACGAAGAGATACAGGCAGCCCCCAACCAATCCTATCTACCGAATCAAGACGAGCCGAGCTTCCATGTGGAACTGGGGACTCCAGAAAGAACACAAAGCCCCGACGGTGTAGTCGATGAACACCAAGTCCCAATGGAATCAACCGACCGTCATCCCGAACTACGCTTTCCAGTACGGGAGACCCGAGGACAAATGCCATCAAGATACACAGTCCTAGCCCAACAAGACCCAGAAGCTCAACAAAACCAATGGCGTTTCACTATTATTGCCATTCATCTGGCAATGATTGCCAACAACCTTGAACCGACCGAACCCAAATCCTTTGCCGAAGCAATGAACTCGCCTCATAGCGAACAATGGATGCAAGCCATGATTGACGAAATCGACTCCTTAACGAGAAACGGCACCTTCATACCAGTCAACCTACCTCCAGGAAAACATACTCTCCAAGGCAAATGGGTGTATAAGCTCAAGCGAGGAAAGGATGGCGAGATTACCAGATTCAAAGCTCGCTTCGTTGTCAGAGGCTTCGAACAAGAAGAGGGAATCGACTACCACGAGACGTTTGCCTCCGTAGTCAAGCCGATGAGCTATAAAATGATCTTCGCTATCGCTGCGGCCCTGGACCTTGAACTGGAACAAATGGATGTCAAAACTGCCTTCCTTTACGGCGGTGTCAAAGAAGAAATCTACGTTACTCAGCCACAGGGTTTCGACGACAAGTCAGGCAGAGCCTTCCGACTGCGGAAAGCTCTCTACGGTCTTAAACAATCTCCCCGAATCTGGTACCAGACGTTATCTGATTTTCTGGAAACGCTCGGCTTCAAACCACTCAACGCCGATGTTGGCGTCTTCATCCGTGGCACAACCTACATCGCCGTCTACGTGGATGATCTCCTAATCGCTGGTCCCGATAAGGAAGAAATCGGCCAAATCAAAGCCGCCTTGAGCAAGAAATTCGAAATGACCGACCTCGGACCGTGTCAATACTATCTGGGAATGTTCGTTCGAAGAGACAGGCGCAACAAGGCCATCCTCCTCTCCCAACGAGCATATGTCGAGAAGGTCCTACGGGAATTTGACATGAACGAGAGCAAGCCAGTCGCAACTCCCCTAAGCACGTCCAAATTCCAACCTGTTCCAGACAAATACAAAGCGCCTGAAACGACGAAACTGTGGTACGCGAAGGCAATCGGCTCACTTATGTACGCCATGCTTGGCACTCGCCCAGACATCGCGTTTGCAGTTTCTCTCTGCAGTTTCTCTCTGGGAAATCCAACCAACGAACACGTCCAAGCCGTCAAGCGCATCATGAGGTACTTGCGAGGGACGATCGACTTGGAGCTCGCCTTCAGCGGACCACTCAGACCGTTAGTTGGGTACACCGACTCAGACTGGGCTGGCGATGACGACACCAGACGATCAACGGCTGGCTACGTCTTCAACGTCGGCACAGGCGCCATCAGTTGGAACTCCAAACGACAACCAACGGTCGCACTGTCATCTTGCGAAGCGGAATACATGGGACAAACACAATACACCAAAGAAGCGATCTGGCTACGAGGGTTGCTGCGCGAACTTCTGGCCCAATACAAATATGGGGACCTTCAGACAGCTATCCTCTATGGAGACAATCAAGGGGCAATTGCAATGGCCAAAAATCCACAGTTCCATGCCAGGACTAAACACATTGACATTCAATGGCATTACGTGCGAGAAAGGGTCTCGGATGGTGACGTTGAACTCCAATATGTCCCAACCGAACAACAAATCGCAGACGGACTTACAAAAGCCCTTCCAAAAGACCGTTTCATCGTGTTTCGCAACGCGCTGGGCCTCTCCAACCCATGATTCACTGTTGGTCACGGAAGTGTGGATCATGAGAAAAGGAGGTGACCGGGAAAACCTAGTCAACTGACACTCCGCGCTGTCTCGACAACCAAGCAAGCTACCAACAAATTGAGTTGGGATTTGGAAGCAGCGGCATCGAAAGTCCATTACATCAAATTAACACGATCTTTTATCCTTTCCATCATACTCCAAGTGGGAGAAAATGGGAGCCCAACAGTCTATCACACTCATGGAGCCTCCAAGCGACTCACAGGTCCTCGGCTTCCTACAAACAAAACTACAAAACTACAAAACTACAAAACACAGCAAACGCTGCTGGATTGGCCTCTTCAGCCTTAATAATCACAGTCCTAGGAGACATGCAACGGAACCTGTTCAATCGGATCCGGCCAAAGAAAACAAAACACTTCGACTATCGTAGTCAGTCAGCAATACCAACGAAGGACTATCAATGTCCTTTATATTTACTTCAAACATCAACTTGGGATGAAGTGGGAGATCTGGAGTGCTAAGGCTCCAGTGATCGAAGAATCCAAGGCTTCATTCAAAACTTTAATTATTAAACATCAACTCGGGATGAAGTGGGAGATCTGGAGTGCAAAGGCTCCAGTGATCGAAGAATCCAAGGCTTCATTTAGACATTCAAGCATCAAACAAACATCAAACGTCAACTTGGGATGAAGTGGGTGATCTGGAGTGCTAAGGCTCCAGTGATCGAAGAATCCAAGGCTTCATTCATACTTCAAACATCAGTCAAACATCAAACTACCTGGTAGATCTGGGGTGCTAAGGCCCCAGTGACCAGAGAATCTAACAGGCTGTTTCGCCCCACAAACTTATCTATCAAACAATTCGGGAGACCCGGGGTGCTAAGGCCCCAGTGACCGAACAATCCAACGCTGGTGTGGTAATAGAAGCTCTTTCCTCTTTTCACCCACGAAGGTGTTTTTGAGGTTTTAATGAGGCCACACTCTGTTATACAGAAACATCTCGCACCAATGGCTCGAGTGGGAGTGTTGAGATCCGTTGTTTAACGGATCAATGGCTATTCCGATCCATTGGTGGCTGGGATGTGGATGTCTTCTTGTCAATAGCTTCCGCTGGTTAGCGCTAGTCTTTTCTCCTTTAATCAACACAACATGCTCATTTCAACACCGCGGGCTGCCGAGCCGTATCGCTGCCATCGTGTTCTGACTGTTGCTTGGCCCGGAGCCGTTCCCTCGCGACGAGATGTCCGTCATCGCATCCGAGGTCCGCGCACGTCGAGCTGAGCGCCTCGTCGCAAACGGAGTCTGAGTCCCTGAAGCAGTCGCGGCAGATGCAGCTCGGCGATACGTGGTGCTTGTGGCGGTAGGTCGGCTCGAATAGCTTGTCTTCTGCCGTTCCGGGGTAGTCG
Source organism: Dactylonectria estremocensis (assembly GCA_020744375.1). Classification (NCBI taxonomy): domain Eukaryota; kingdom Fungi; phylum Ascomycota; class Sordariomycetes; order Hypocreales; family Nectriaceae; genus Dactylonectria; species Dactylonectria estremocensis. The sequence continues at coordinate 101,103 of JAGMUU010000061.1, forward strand.
TACTTGCCTCGACGTTTCGTATGAGCGACTTTTGCCTGGAGCTGCTGGAGGAAATAAGCGGTGCGTTGTTCCAGCCAGTCGAGGCCCCGGTCGGTCTCAAATGTGGCCAGCAGGTTGCGAACGTCTTTATTCGGCCGGCCAAGATTGTTCTCGACGGTGTTCTTGCGTACAAACTTGTCTGGATACTTCCGGCCGAAATCGTACTGGACAACGGTCTTGCTGATGACCACATCGCCTAGCAATATCTCGCCGTCTCGGCCGCAAGGCATACCACCACACACTCCGACAAGAAGGGCCAGCCGCAAGCTGCCATAGCTCGAGCGTATACTGGTGGCCGCGCTGGCCGCGCTGGTCTTGCCCATGTGCGGCAGGAGAGCCAGGACGACGTTGTAGATGCCCACACGGCCAGTTGTATAGCTATTGGGATCTCCTGCCGCTCGCCCATACTGATCACCATCTTCGTCCCAGAACTCGTCGAAGATGTAGGAAATGGCATCGTACTCGAGCGGCAGCGCGCAGATGATTGCGACCTCGAAGTCATCGCGGCGGGTAGGTCGTGGAGAGGACATGACTAAATGGAGATAGGACGAGCAGACCGTTGAAGATATTGCTTTGAATGCAGCTCAGAGCATCTCGGCGAGCAGGAGTCCCTCTTATCTGTGTGCATTTACTGATTCGTGGCGTCCGGGTGTTGCCGAAAGGCTATTCATCTGCGGGCTATTCATCTGCGGGGTTGTCCAAACCGGGCTTGTGCCAACAGTCTCTTCGACCAGGTAAGGCTGCACTGCTTTTGATCTCTTTATCATCTATTCTACTACGCTCACACTTGCAAATTCCTTGTCGCTGGCAGAGACCTATGCATCAGTCGCGGCTGCGGTGACGATGGACGCATCCACTCAGTTTCATGGCGCGGTCGCTGGTCGAAACACTATCGCGGCCCCACAAGCTTCCCATGGTGGATCGAACAACTTCTACTTCTATGGACCCGGCACGGCCCCCGACGCAGCTTGGTTCGCTGATCGAAACTCACCTCAACCCCGCAAGCCGTGCTCGACCGTGCCCTTCCCGCCAGATCCCGACTTTGTCGACCGTCCCGATATCCTGAAGTGGATGCATGAGAAATGTGCCAGACCAGCTGCTCGCGTCGCGCTTGTCGGCCTAGGCGGCATCGGGTAAGCGCAGATACTGTATAAGTAACTATATCGCACGCGGCTCACAAGAGAAAAGTAAATCGCAGCTTGCTCTTCAGCCTTTTCAAAACTGGCTCATATTGCATCATAGTGACATCTCAACCTACATACCCCTCGCTCGCACTTACAAGTCATGCAGGCTGAGGAGGATCCAATGGAATAAAGGGCCGGTTATTATGTGCCCCTCAATAGAGCAATCTACAGTTTAAGCGTCCTTTGTTTCAATAGCCGAAACAGCAAACGGGTTTGCAGTGAAGGTACCGTTAGGATCAGCCTTACCCCTTGCCCTGCCCAGTTTCTGGTACTTGTCCGCATCCTCATAATAACATTTCCAAACCTCCTGCTTCCCCAAGTCCCAGTCACCATAAGAGCCCCAGAGCAAACGTTTGTCCTGCTTACTAAACGGGCTCGAGGGACCAGCCATAATAGAGTCATTCTTGGCCTGCTACTTTTCGGCATACTCCTTATACTTGTCACCTACTTCATGAAAGCAGTCCAGCGTCTGGACGACCGACGTGTCCCTCCAACTGTAGGAAGTGCCGTTATCCTTGTTGAGATAGAAACGCGAATTGGCGCCTCCAAAGCATTGGATCTGCATTACAAGCTTGCAATGGGTGTAGACTTCGTACCCCTTATCCCCTGGGTTATTATCGAGCAGCTGGTGCGGGTTATAGATCAAGTCGATGCGATCAATCACAGAGTCGACCCAGCCGTCCTTTTCGAGAGTCTTCGAGTTGGTAGAGTGGGTGCGCTTGACGTAAGGGAGATCAAACTCTCGCTGCTTGGGGAGGATCCATCTTCCAGTCATCTGAGACATGTCCTCTTCGAACTCGTCGATGAGGAGAGTCTCATTTTCGAAGAAACCCTTAAGGGCCCGGAACTTGTTGAACCATTGATCAACACTCTCGTCATACTTATCATCTTTGCTGGTCGGGCACCATTGCGCATAGACCACGATGACGGCGGGGAAGCGACCATTAAGCCACTCAAGAAATTCATCCTCAAGGGTGTTCTTGATCTTGTCTTGAATGTGTTCCCAAAGACCAGCGTTATTCAATGTGGGGAATAGCATCGCGATGGGAAAGTCGGTGCTGAGGACGTTGACAGTGAGGTCAAAGCCTCGCGGGACCTTGGCATTTTCGGCCATTTGTGCGACGGCGGTAAGCAGCTTTTTGAGGACTTTGGGGGAGTAGATCCAGAGTCCTTTGATACCATGTGGTCCCCTTGAATCCGTTTGGACCGGCAAAGGTTCCCATGTAGCTCTTGGCCTGATACACCTCGACGGTATAGTGTGAGATGATGCCAAAATTACCTGGGCTACCCCCGAGTATGGCGTAGAAAAGCTCGGCGTCGTTCTCTTTAGAGATGTCTCGAATGACACCGTCGTGGCAGACCATGCGAATGGTTCTGATGTGATCGCCAAAAAGGCCAAAGCTACGGCCAAGCTGGCCATAACCACCAGTTTGACCATGCCCACCCACACATACGTAAGCGCAATCTCCGTGGGGGACAAACAGTTGGTTGTGCTTGAGATATGCGTTGAACTCCTTGAGTTGATTGCTCACGCCAACGTACACCAGTGCTTTATCTTGGTCAATGGGGTCGCGGGATTCAGAACCATCAAGTCCTTGTACGTGTTGCTGAGGTCGATCTGAATGTTCTTGCCACTGGTAGACGACGCACCGCTGTACTGGTGACCGCCGCTCTTGACAGCGATAGCGACTTTGTTCTCTCTGGCCCAGATCACAGCATTGATGACGTCTTCGTCTCGTTTGGGCTGAACGATGAGATCTGGGTACATGTTGTGATCCTCCTGGTGAGTTGAGGTCGCATATTGCTGGTTGAAGTAGGCGTAGTCCTGTTTCTCAGCTGGAGTGCCATCGCGGGAGTATTGCATCCCCTCAAAATCTTGAATTCGGACCATGATTGCTTTCTGAAAAAAAAAAAAAAATACACAATTGGCCGAAGTCTCTGGTGGACACGCTTAAGACGCGAGCGACATCTAGTTTTATACTTTTCAAGAGTGCTTAGGGACACGATCTAGATTTGGAGGCGTTCAGCCGCCTCGGTGATTTTGACGTGATATCTATCTGTAAGCTCAAGTGCAACATTGATTTGGCGCACATTCCTCGAGCTTGAGACACGCAGCACAGTCAGCTTACAACGCCACCGTTATCTCAGCCAGCCTCGTTGTCCTAATCTCCATCCAAGGCGGGCCGTGTCTCACGCTGTTGATGATCATTGGACACATTTAGGAGAATGACTATGTTCTCGTGTCTTACGCTTTTGCTGCAAGTGGTTTTGTCACTATCAGGATTGTGCGGGTATTTAGGCATTGATACTGCCATAGCTTATAACCACGGAATCTGTTGAGGGCCTCGTGTGGGAGTAGACATCGGGACGTCATATATGAACATGAACATAGTATATCTTTTCGTCAGGCGATACGACGATAGCGTCATAGCTGCATATGCCTTCGGTTACCGTCATCGTGCCGCGTGAGTGGAACTTCCCACTCCCAGGCTATCACATGTCAGCAACATCTGCTTGTAGTGCAATACACCCGCCAACTGAATAGCCAGTATCTGTGGCTTGAATTATCAAATCTTAACAGCAGTTGGAGCTCGCAGCTTAGAGGTAGTCCAATTGAATCTGCAGCCTCCAAGGCTATCCTTGCAGGTGTTGACGCGACGGGTGCATGTGATTCGGCGATATAAAAGCCGAGAGAAGCCATGTCAGCCCACTTCGCGTTTAATGTGCCACCACCAGCTGCCATAAGCCGTGTCACCACTCAGAGTGACGCTGAGCCATAGCAAACCTTACTATTTCTGGTCAAGATATAACATGTGAATCCAAAGTAGAGCCTAGGTACTTGAAGCCCAATACTTCTTGAGGCCTCCCCAGCAAGTTTCAAAAGAAGATCTTAAGTAAGCTGGATAAAACGGATACGACGTTCCTCTTCGTGGTTGCGGTGCTGTCATCTTCTAATTGGCTTCAATATTTATTCAGCCGAAGGCTGACTCTACATTAATCCATAAGTTTTCCTAATAATGAGGGTTTGGTGCAGACAGGGATTAATAAGTTTTTCGGTCTCTGATTGGTTTAAATTTTGTATGGACGGCCACAAAACGTACCGCAACTGGACGACGGGTCATAAAAAGTGGGCCTAGCTTGCCAGCTAGCGGTCCCCCTGGCTTGTTTACTCGGAATTTCGCTTGGCATGGAAACTTCGTTCACGCAACGCATCTTCATGTCTTGCGTCATTGAGTAATGCATCCGAAGTCTGCTCCTCAAGGGCTTCAAGATGACTTAGTGTCCATTGTCTGTGCCTGCTGTGGCGAGAAGAAACCGGCTGGTGACTTCGTCAGCAAACGGAAATCTGCTGGGAACACCAAGAACTGCCTGGAATGTCGTAGTCGGTGCAATTCTCATGTCAGCTCTGTCTCCCCACTCCGCAAGACATTCAACACTAACTAAGTGAAGCGTCCGCAGGGCACGAGGGAAGTCAAAACGACACTCCCTCTCTGGATTGGCCGCGTTGGCCGCCTCGATGTCTGCAGCAGCGCCCTCCATATCCCTCGCGATGTCACCGGTTCTCTTCCTCACACGCAAGCAGTGCGTGGTGTTGCACTTGTGGCGCTGGCAACGGTTGACAATTTGCGAGAGCCGCAGGAATGTCATCTCTATGCTTGGGAGATCTACGCTCAGCGGATTACCCTCACCCTGTGGCATAGTCCTACTCGGCTCGGGGTTAATGGCAGTGTCGTGGAATCCCCACGTGCAAAAACATCACGAGCGGCTTCGTCCTCCATGTCGGCTCCGGGGCAATTTTCCATCCAGTACAGGCCGTGGTTGTGTGGACTCCCACGCCCTTGCCATTCATAACGATCCCAGTAATCCGTGATGCTGAACTTCTTGCTTAGCACGATATCCCGAAAGAGGCAGTATCGGCGGTAGAAGTGGGAAACTAGACGATCAAGAGGTCGCAAGGTTTGTCAACGCCTTACGAGTATACGCCACTAAAGATAGGGTGAACGAATATAACCACTATCACCTCGACCGCCTCAGCCGGCCAGTCATCCAGGTCATGGCTAAGAACGTCGGCCCCGGCGCGGCTGCTGCGCCTGATGACAAGGCGGGCAACCTTGCGAAGCAGATCCCCATATGCATTGGCTCCCGTCTGATGCTGACGTCCAACCTTTGGCAGCCAGTTGGCCTCTGCAACGGCGCTCGCGGCACAGTTTACGATATCGGCTGGGCACCTGGGGCCGACCCCATCCAAGACCCCCCCTGTGTTATCATGATGGAGTTTGACAAATACAGCGGACCGGTATTCCTGACCACCGCTGATGGCAGGAAGATTGTGCCGATTCTCCCAGCGGAGAGGGACTTCCTCATCGGAGCCACTCTCTACGCTCACACCCAGTTTCCCCTGATCGTATGCTACGCAATTACCGTGCACAAGTCACAAAGCATCACCGAAGACATGATAGTTACAGATCTGTCCTGCCGGGACTTTCAGACTGGTTTAAGCTACGTGGCTGTCTCTCGCGTGAAAACGCTCGAGGGTCTGATGTTGGATGCACCATTTGATCGTAATCACCTGGTCTACGGGTCTCCCCCGGATGGCATGAAGATGAAGATGAGGGATCAGGAGCTTAGGAAACGACAGGTGCTCACACGGAATCCGTACATGTCACATAATACCAAGAATGGCCATGGCAATGGATCAGTACGTAGATAATGCAGTAGTAGGAATAGCTTCCCGGCCCGCGGACACACAGCCTTCGGCTGAGGCTACCCCATGCACCCCATCGCCGCTCCAATGTGCATGGGGTGACGTAGTATTTTAGGTACATCTACTCATCCTTGCATATATGACATAAACAAAGAATGACTCAAGTCTAATGCTCAACTGACGTCAGAAATACCTCATTCACCCACTGACGAGAAGGTGACGAATATTGCGTTCCTTCGAATCTATGACTAGATATAAAGTGAGGGAAACCTTCGAACGTCACAGCGTCGCTCTTTGCAGATGCGTTCTTTTTCATTCCGATTTCATCCCACATTCCGATCGCCCGAGAAAATCGCGACTTCGTTCTAACGTCAAACTCCTCTCAGCCCCCCCGACGGGTCACTGCACAATCACTCCACTCGACCGCCAAGTTGTCGTAAGATGTCGGCTAGCAGCGAAACCGGCCTTAAACTATCTGTAAGCGGTCCATCTGAGGATATTGTTCTGTACTAACTGATATCGATTTAGACTACCAGTACATTAAGTGAGCACGCAGTCGGGAGATCACGGCCGACAAATATCCATCCACATTAAAAATTGACCATCTTCACGGGCGTTGATACCCGTCTGTGGCGCTCTGGTGGCGCTCTGGTGCTATTCTATGAAGGTACATCGTGGGTGCCGGGTTTCCGACCAGCCCAAGGTTCTTGCCAGACGAGCCTAGTATCACGGCATCTGCTCGAAAGGCACAGAAGAAAGACGGGCTTTCCCTAAATATTAACTTTCGCACAGGAGAGAAGAAGCCGTAGAAGAGCAAGAGGAAGGTGGGGTTGCGATTTAGAATATGTATTGTGCAGTTTGATTGCTTGTTGAGATGCTTGCCGAGAACGTGCACGTTAAGGACCTGCTGGTGCATCGGGTTTTTATTGTGCTTCCAAATTTGTTGCTCGATGTAGAGGAGGTGTGTTTCGACGTCAACTGCGGCTGATACTACTGCTTCAAACCTCCGGATATCGCCCTCGCTACTCTTACTTAGAGACTCTATAGTGTTCAGAAGGTTCGTTGTGTGTGTATGCGCGCTACGCGTGTTCAAGTTGGACCATCCTAAGCACGCATATGTGATCTGTGGTATCACGAGTGCCTTCCGTTGTCTGGCCGGGCGATTCCAGAATTTCCTAGGACCTTGGTGGCAGACCCTCTCTCGTCCGGCTTGGGCAGCCCCTCAGGCGAGATAGAGTCATTTACTAGACTTTTGTGGCTGTTTCACCAGCCCAAAACAATCCAGCGCCAACCCCTGCACCCTCGGGTACCACCTGTTCTGCTGCGCCCATAAGTTCAGCCATGACCCGCCCCTCGTATCTCTGTCTTCATCGATTCTACTCCGACCGGAGATTGAAAACGATAATGGGAATAGTTTCGCTAGCGCTGAAGGGTCCTCAATGACACTCGGCACATAGCGCGTCCTCTTCGTAATCGCAGGCACCGCTGCCCAAACCTTTGGGCTGTTATCAGAGTTTGAGGCTGCGAGACATCTCTGTCGCCCAACTTAAGGAGAACTACATTCTACCTCAAAAGTTGCTACCTCCTGCCCTCTTCCCAGTCCTTCACTACAGAAGTACATCGCTGGGGAGAGTGACATTTCCCCAACGTGCCGTTCGGGGCCCTATTACGGCGGAATAGGCCCGGTAGGACCATAGTAAATGAGTGGCGGCCAGGGTCTTCCAGCACGATGATTCTGGCAAAACGCAGACCATTAGGAAAATGGATTCTTTCATTAAAAGGGGACGGTTATAGATAAGATGGAGCCGTCATTCAATGGTGATACCCCCGAGATCGCCACAGTTAAGTAAAAGAGGTTCAAATAAGTAAGGACAGACATGCTGGGCGAACCCGAGGTGCAGTTGGTCATGCAGTCTACATCCGGGCCGTCCCGTCTGTAGCAGTTGGGTTGTATAAGGGATACCATGCAGTACCCACCGGCCGTACGTACCCACCTACCGTACAGCAAAAATAAAATGAGTAGTGCTATTCGGGCTGTATGATATTGCTATCCTTACCTCAGGCACTCAGGCCCACTGGGCGCGCTTACTAGCGCGGCGCCTTCCCTAAAGGGGTAATGGCTCCCAGAGGGCCTGAGCCCAAAACTATAAATTTGTATGGAATAATGCTTCGTCACCGTGACTATATCTACAAGGCTACGTATTATTGAGAACGTGCCACGCCACCAGTTGAAAGCATCAACTCCCCTGAGCGACACCGCGATACCGGTAGTTCTTGATACGGATATCGACATGGAGCCGCCCACGTCACCTCTTTCCTCCCTCCCGGCGATGAGCAGCCCGCCAGCCTTCGTCGAACCCGATACATCTGCCCGACAGTCTGCACGCAGCAATGACGAAAAACTGGAGCTGGCCATCAAATACATGCGAGATGACCTGTACTTCAGCATTGGCGATTTCGTCAAAGCACTGTCGACAGCCAAAGGCGCAGCCAGTGGCAAGAGAAGAGCTGCATTTTCTAAGGCTGCATACGAGGATCCGGCGGTCTTGAAGGTATATATGGGCGACAATGACTCGGTGGACGACAGGCAAGTATGTGCCCGGCATCGTCTCATCTCTCACCTTGATGTCGGGCGCGTCAACATGCGGCGGGAGGTGAAGAAGTTATGCGAGATGTCACCCTTTCGCGCAACACAGCAAGCAGAAGCCGGCGCCTTTACACGACTGAACATGGGCAAAGTCATCAAGGCTGCAGAGGATAGTTGTCCATTACTCATGAGCATTCTCCGTGCCGCAATGTTGCCTTGGCATGTCAATTCGGCTGGCAATGAAGAGCAGTATAGCCCACATCAAGGATGTCTCATCACTGTACTCGCAGTGATGTGCCGTTCAATGCATCTGAAAGAGGCATCAGGTTTCCAGCTACAAATGGGTCTATATCTACACTCCAAAGGTGTCAAAAGAAGGCAACTGGAAGCTCTGTGCCGGCTTGGGCTCTGCAGCTCTTACCAGACGGTTTTGCGAGCTGTAAAGAGACAGTCACATGCAGCTGCCGAAGAAGTGACCACGAGAGGACAGCAGCCAACAGTCGTCACTGCATACGACAACTTCGAGCAGATGGAACATGTCAAGGAGCAGCGAGTTGACAATGAAAACTCGTTTCGATCAGTAACTACTGGTCAGCTTATTTCTGGCATCGAAATGCCAGAAGGTGGACTAAAGCAGAGCATGCTGAGCCAGTCGGTAAAGCTGAGGCTGACGGATATCATCTGTGCACCGGGAAATGAGAGAGATGCCGTGGAATTGGAGGTGAGAATGCGGTTGCCTGTATTCTGTTCAAGTGGCTGATACCATAAAGTCATAGAATTCCCGATATCTTGTCTATGAGGCTATCAAAAGTGCATTTCCGGACTGCATTGCCATGTCGAATCCTCCTTCAATGCCAGCGATTGATATCCTACCAAGACAGAAGACGAGTCATGTCTCTCTAGGGCCTATTCCACACGACGAGAGCACAAACGTGGGCAACCTGAATGTTCTAGCGAACATCTTCGAAGAGCAATACAAGCTGCCAGAAGACGCGTTCCAGGAGCGGCTGTTCCTCATTTATGGCGACCAGAAGACGACTCAGCGAATCAGAACAGTCAAATCGCGTCGATCCAGATCTGCCCGGGCCGTCGACAGCTTGCGATGGGCACTACCGGTGCCAGCTCTCTTTCATTTGAGAATGAACTACCTTTACATGTTGAGTCGAGTGCACTTCGGTGCAGCAGGTGACGGCAGCAAAGCAACACTCTATTATGCCGTGAATCTCTGGATCCGCAAGGGCATACAGAAGAAGAAAGCGGACTTTTACTCGCTGGAACAGCTCGTCATCCACAGTTTTCAAGCCAGAATCTGTGCCATCATGTGGTCAACCCTTGCAGCTCTTGACCTTGGACGTACGGAGTCAGATATCAGGAATCTCCTCAGAAGCTATGATACAGTACAATTCAACGAGCTTGTGGATAAAATCGTCGAGTCTTACATCTTCGACGCGCGATACAATGGAAATCTAGAGGTCAGGAATCACATACTCTTCCTCCAGCAGTCTCAGAACTACCTGACTATGAAACATGCTATCAAGCATGCTGACCTTGGTCTGCTTCTGCGTTCCATCCGGCGAAGTGCAGTCTATTTTCATGGATCCGGCCAGCATAAGTACGCATATGAAATGCTCTATTTCTTGCGTCTGACCACCACGGAAGCTGCATCGCCAGAGCTTCAAAGAGCCATAGTGGCAAATAGCCTTGTGAACACGGCTGGCGCAGATGACAGCTGGTTTGAGACCGATAGACTGGTTGAGTTCCACAACGGCACGTTGAAAACGATATTTAAGGACCGCCGTGGTTCCGCCATCACCGTCAAATATCTCATGGAGAACTGTGCTCTGAACACCGAGTTTTTCAGGTCTCTGGCAGAGAATATGGAGTCTTTTCTGGACATGAGCCACAACGGCAGACATCCAGACAAGAGTGTTGCTCGCGACATCATAATCATGGCAGAAGCACTCACAGACAGCGGCTCAATATCTGGCATGCTGCGCAAGCAAGTCGATCATGAAGCTTTGGATTTGTTTGATGCTGCGGCTCCGAGGTTGGCTGGTCCAGCATTGGGCAAATTCAACCTGAAGGAGTGCATGGCTGAGCAGGATGTCACGGCAGCTGACTTGGACGCCGAGGAAGACGCATTCGATGAAGCCGATCAGTTCTTTGATGGGTATGGGGATCTGTGACGCGTATTCTACGATCTGAAGGCTTTCATCCTCTTCTGCTGTCTGTTCATCCATTCCTGGCTGTTGCCATCAATCTCACCCAGACGACGACGCCTTGGTGGATATCTTGCGTTCTTCGCAGCGACGGCTTCAGAACACGTTTTCTTGACCAAATCTACAACTGAAGCTGCGTGCAACTCCCACTCCGACCAACGGGAACAAAGCAGCAACCCTAGAGTGTCGACAGAGTCTACGGAAGATGCTGCTTGTGATAGTTGGCGTACCGCAGGCATAGGCATGATCCAGTCTTCCTTCTGCCTTGAGTCCGTCGAGGAAAACAAGGTCCTAGCAGTTTCTTTCCTCCACTTCAAAAGAGCAACTCTCACAGCCTCAACAATATGTTTCTGCGATATGAGAATCTTCGGCTGCTTAAAGGCTACTATACCCTGGAAGACTGTCTTGTCACCTCGGCAGAGAGAGCAGCATGACGATGCCCCGACTGGGTGCAAATATGAGGTTGCATCTTCACCGAAGAAGGTGAGGATGCTCTTTCGAATGCAGCTCTGATTATTGATTACGCCCAGCAGCTCTTGAGAGAGCCGGCTCTTTGGCGTATTCGTCTGCAGAGGCCCTTGAACTTCAATCCTGGGCATGGATGCTGCAGTGCACCACGGCTCCACGAACCAGATAAACTCTCCTCTGATGTCAGCTCCTCTAGCAGCTCGACCGGCCCGCTGCCATACGGAGCAGAGCGTGGCCGGTTGCTTCCACTGCACGACAAGTCTGATGTCAGGATTATTGATGCCCATACCCATGGCATCTGTAGCCAAAACAATGCGGTGTCTTGAGCTATCTTGGGCTCTTTGACAGTCAGGCTTCACAAATTCCTGCGAGATTGAGGTCTTATCAAAGTCTGCAAGCTCTGAGTGATATGCCTGGATTGCATTCTGTGCTGCCGTCTTGGAACAGCCGGTCCTCATCAAAGCTGCCGTCAACAGAGCTTCTGCTGCCTCTAGCTCTGCAATGGAGTCAAAATACACCACAGTTTTGCAGATCTTCATGCAACATTGCCTGCTGTTGAATCCGTGGCCGACCTGACCGTTCGACGGATCCCTGATACCGAGAGATATCAGCCGTGCTGCACCCTGAAGATCGCGAAGAGCAAGAGCAGCACGAGCCTGGTTCGAGCTATACTCTACAACTGCATCTTTCACAGCCTGCTCTACCGGCTTGATCAGGAACTCAAGATCTTTGAAAGTGGCAGGAGGATGCTCTATCTGCTTCAACGAAATAAAAATATCCGGGCGATCAACAGAGCTACGCTGGATGTAGACGTTCGCTTCAAATCCACACAACTCACGCACCTTGGCCAAGGTTTGGGGATCCAGAGTTGCAGAGCAAGCTAGCCACGGCACAGTGCCAGAAATGAGGCTCCTCAGTACAATCAGCTGGCTGTAATGCTTCCTGAACGACTCACCCCATTCCCACACCACATGTGCCTCATCTATGGCGACAAGTACAAGCTTGCTTCGAAAGGCTGGATCGTTGAGTACGGCTTTGAATCTTGCAGAAAGTACAATCTCAGGACCAACGAGGACGTGAGTGTAGTCGCCTCTCTTGATACCGTCAAGCAACGCCTTTGAGTTTGTGCCTGCATTGAGGATGCATGGCTTGCAGCCTGGAATGCGAGATATTGCGGCAGCCTATATGGAATGAAGCAGGTAAATGATATGAGCAGCTTCCCGTGGCAGATGGCATGTCACTGACCTGGTCTTCTTGCAGAAGCATCAACGGCATGATCATGATGCAGATCCCTCCCGTCAGCGCTGGCACAGCCTGGAAGACAACACTCTTGCCCCATCCAGTGGGTGCAATCAAAATCAAGTCATCCTCTTCGACTACAAGCCTGCGAATTGCCTGAACCTGACCCGGGCGGGGTCTGAAGCCCACTATGGACTCAATTTTGGAACTCAACTGCACGTCATCCATGTGTTTGACAGCAGTTTCCAACATCCTGCGATCCACAAGATGGCCAGCACCATCAATACGTGAATGTCGACTCAAACAAGGTTGGAAGGAGGAATTAAACGCATGGGCTCGTTGTCGGCAGACTTCGCGTCTTTCCGTGCAGTCAGCATTGATGTCAATTAAACCAACGCGGATGATGAGGAAATTGAGGTACCAACGAGTCGTGGTCGCTTGCTGATGCTGGAGATTTCGCGACGCGACTGCCCTAGACGGCTACAACTCCACAACAACACGTCGCAAGGGAACAAAAGCTGGATCAATGGATATTTGGGGCTTGTGGGGTCCTCCTAATATAGTTATCTTATTGATTTGTGTTGAAATTGAGGCTTTATGACGTGATGTAATTGGTAGGGTTGGGAGCCGACCCTGCGAAACATTATGGTTACCGCAAAATTGTATGGGAGCGAAGCATCATCTCACCCAATTGCCAAGTTTTGGTCTCAAGCCCTCTCACAGAACCACGTGATCCGCGCGTCTGTTCGCTTAGTGAGTGGGTCTGAGTACCTGAGGTAATTGCTATCCGGGCTGTAGTAATCACATGACTACGTAATTTCTCAACTGCATTCAGCCAATGCTCCCCATTACACCAAAATTATAGTGTCAGCAGGAGGATGCGAATAATATCAAGCAGTTCAATTAAAATCTACACATTACAACAGCCCGCGAGCCCGGCTACGGCCAAATCGTTGAAAAAAATGCATATCCGTCGGTCCGACTAATGCTCCGGCTGCTTGGCGGGCCAATTGAAGCTATCGCGACCGTGCAATTAAGGCCATCGCAGCCGCGACTGCGCAATTGAAGCTATCGCAATACCTTCAATTACAAGGAAGAGGGTGATGTTACAAGGTCTGAATTGACAGAAATTGCTCCCCGGTATGCCAGAGAGTTGTAGGCGAGGGTGGTCACGTGGGTACAGGCTTTTCCCGATACGGCTAGACTTCTCAGGTCATGTGATAGATTTCCTCTTTAGGCAAGCGGATTTTTTAACACAGCCCGGATAGCAATATCATACAGCCCGAATAGCACTACTCAATAAAATTCCCCCATACAAAATGCTCATCTTCACTTGCACGGTGCTCGGCCAAAATTGAAGCTATTGCCATGAAACAATGTCTGTTTTATGAAGAGCTTCATGGCTTGTGATATTCTCACATTGCTTTTTTGATCACATAAGCGGTATGGTCGCATGGCACTAATGTAAATTATCTCAAAATGCCTCCCTCATCACCCAGCCTCCCTGAAGCTTCGTCGAATTTTTATCTATGCTAGCCTTCCTTAATCGCCTCGAAAATGCCTCAGACGTCTTATACAGAGAACGATGTTATTGGAGCCATACTGGATGTCACAGATAATAGCCTCTCGCAGAACCAGGCCGCCCAGAAGCATGGGATGCCTTCGACCACTCTCTCTGACCGATTAAGAGGCCTACCGTCAAAGTCTGAGGTCACCCAGCCTGCCCAGCTATTATCCAAGTCTCAGGAGGCCAGATTAGTTACATGGATACTGAAACAAGAGGCCTTGGGCTATGCCCCTTCTCACAGTCAAGTTCGCGCCACCGTCGCTGCGCTCTTGAGACAGCAAGGCCGGGAAAGGCCTATCGGTGTACACTGGCTAGCCAGGTTCATGAAACGTCACCCAAAGATCAAGACGAAGGTAGGAAAACGTCAGGAGGCTGCGAGATTCAATTCTTTTACTCCAATGGCCGTCAATTAGTACTTTGATACCCGGGAGAGTGTAACGGGCTGTGCCCGTAGGTGGCCTCGGAAACCCTCGGCCTTTCGTGGCCCACTTTTTGACTTTAAGCCACCATGACGAGTATATTTATGGATGGAACTCCCTCAACTCTCCTTCTCTTCTTCTTTCTCTTTCTTCTTCTTTCCTTAAGTTTGGTATACTCTGTAGAGTGGCCTAGCTAGTTGCAATATACTACCTTGAGACCGTTACAGAGAGCGAGTATGGCTGGATCAAGCCTGAGAACACTGTTAATGTTGACGAGGGCGGTATCATGGCTGGATTTGGTAAGTATTTATTGTTTTTGTCATAAAAGTTACTAACCCATTTCGAACCTAGGCTTGGATTCCTTGGTTATCGGCAGTAGCAATCCCAAGCGGAAGGCCTTCCTCAAAGGCTCTCAGTCCCGCGCTTGGACTAGCTTTATCGAAGCCGTGACAGCAGATGGCCGTCTTTGGAAACCAGGAATTATTTTCAAAGGAAAAGAGCTTCAGAAACAGTAGTTTATCGATGAGTTCACGAAGATAGCTGACTGGTATTATATCACTTCTAAAAACGGCTGGACAGACAACCATATCGCTGTCGAGCGGCTCAGAGAGGTCTATCTGCCTCCAACACAGCCAGAAGACGAGTCTGATGCCAGGCTTATCATATTAGATGGCCATGGAAGCCATGTATCTGTGCGTATCTAGCTAGCTTGAATCATGAACGTCGCTGATTCAAAATCCAGGATGAGTGGATGGCTACGTGCTTTTTGAACAACGTATATTGTTGTTATCTGCCGGCACATTGCTCTCATGGCCTACAGCCACTGGATAATGGTGATTTCAATGCCTCCAAGGCTGGCTATCGCAAAGAACTCCAAAAACTGGCAAGCCTGACTGATTCTGCACCGGTGGATAAGGTCAACTTCATCATGGCTTATGCCAAAGCCAGGGAAGTGGGTATGACCAAGAAAAACATCCTTACAGGCTGGAGGGTAACTGGAAACTGGCCAATTTCACAACGGAAAGCACTCACGCATCCAGAGATTCAACCAGACAAGAAGGAAACTACGCCTGCATAAGAGGGTCTCAGAGACGGGCAACTCGACTCTGATAATACGCCAAAGACCAGCCGTCATATCAGAGATCTGGGAAAGAACAAGAGCTCTTCAACCAGAAGACGATATTCTGTGATATCAAAAGGGTTTGAGGTCCAGGAGTCAAAGATAGCATCCCTGAGCGCAGGAATCACCAGTCTGGAGGAGGAAGTCGGCCGGTTGAGTAGAGGCAAGAAGAGGAAAGCCATACCCAATCCCAACAAGAAGTTCATGACATTAGCCGAGGCTCTATTGGCTGGTGAAACTATTTCCGAGCTAAACAAAGCAGTTGAAGAGGCAGAGGCTGTTGAGGATGTGATCGAGGTGGGAGGGATGGAGGATGATGAAAGTTCAAATTCGGAGACAGAAGAGTTACCTGTCATACGCACCCGCACAGGCCGTGAAGTTAAAAGACCAAGAAAATATTAAAATACACTCTATTCTGTAACGGGCTGTGCCCGTAGGTGGCCTCGGGAACCCTCGGCCGTTCGTGGCCCACTTTTACCTTTAAGCCACCATGACGAGTATATTTATGGATGGGCCTCTTCTACTCTCTTTCTCTTCTTCTTCTTTCCTTAAGTTTGGTATACTCTGTAGAGTGGCCTAGCTAGTTGCAATACACTACCTTGAGACCGATACATATTCTCATCTGATATCTGGAAACAATTTATTTTTACTATTTTTGGTGAATTTTCCCCATGAGGTTAAAACATTGCATTTTGTATGGGGAACAATTTTTTTGGCTGTACGGGAGGTGGGTACGTACGGCAGGTGGGTACTGCATGGTACAACATCAAGTACGCAGCCACCGGCAAAACCAGTGCGAATCGATTCTTGTATCTTGGGAACGGTCTTGTGAAGAAACATTTAGCCCTGGGATGGACGACACACCGCACGTTGACCTCGATGCAATAGACCCTAGGTGGGTGAAGGCGGCTGGATTGACTTGGACGAAGGGTATGCGGCAACTGGATGAACTTTAGGTACTTGTTGGATTGACCCCTCGTGTGGCGGCATAAACCTCTGATACAAAGAGATCCTAGCCTTGGTCAGATGACTAGAAAAACCCCTCTCGAGAAGAGAGGGGGCCGGGGGCATCCTAGACAATACAATAATCATCTTTGGGCTCCACGTCGTATTGATCCCTATCAGTCTGATCGAATTGACCGTATCGGATCCAACAGTACGGAGTAGTCAAAAAGAGGTCCTTACTTTTAGTCAAGAAATCCCTGCTCTTAGTCAAATCACGTTGTCCTTACGGAGTAGTCAAAAAAGAGATCCGTGCTTTTAGCCAAAAGAGGTCCCTACTCTTAGTCAAATCAGATCCTTGCCCTTAGTCAAAATAGATCCTTGTCCTTAGTAAAAACAAAGAGATCTGTGCTTTTAGTAAAAAAACGTCCTTGCTCAAACGAGACCCCTGCGCTGTGCCGCTTTGATCATTTTTGATAAATGGATCTCTGAGGATAGTCAAGGAAGTCGAATAGGGGGCTGGATCTGTAAAACCGGATTCTTGCTCTTGGTCAAAATGGATTCTTGCTCTCGGCCGACGACTACGGGGAGCACGGGACCGTACGATCATGACGGCACGAAACCTCTTGCACTTTATGATCTTTGCTCGGGTTGACGACTTCACCCACCAGAAGATCAACATCGGCAAGGAGCCGTCCACGTCCATCAACGTCTCCTCCATGGCCAGCTTCCTTAGCATGGTGACCTTGCTGGCGCACATGAACCTGTACACTCCGGACTACCCCCAGATACCCCTCATCTCCTCAGGGCGGCGCGGCTGGGACGAGGCGTCGCGCATGATTGCGCAAGTCCGGGGGAGCATCGAGCAGCTTGATGAATTGTAACGATAAACCTCTGTATTTCTGTATGGAGCAGCGACTAGGTTCCAAGTCAAATAGCACTAAGGAGCAAGGCCCACGTCACGGCTTGGCAAAATGCTCGCACCACCAGCGACGCTTTGGTTCCGATCGGAGATGCAGTCAAGCCACGCTAAGCCTTACTTTGCTGCGACGGCCTCCATCCCACCACACCCTCCCAAACCTGGGAGTCGCCAAGGGAGCATGTCCGTGCGCACAAGCGATGATCATCTAAGAGTGACGTCATAAGAAAGTAACACAGTCACATGAAGCACCCTTCAATCGTTTTTTAATGTTGTGAGGTCAACGATGTGTATTGGGTTGAGTTGACTAGGCTAGCTAGGGGAGGCTATTCCGGGCCGTAAGGGCCCCGGCTGCCTCAGGCCACAACCGCGGGACCCGCGGTTGTGGGCTACGTTCAACAATATCCAATGCTAATAATGCTTGTAAATCCCATCACCAGCACACTATTAAGCTAAACTCAGTGAGAGGATTTCACATGAGTTACTCGCGAATCCTGCTCACTCGCACTGATTTTCACTGTCAATCATGAAAGCTTCATTAGTTTTAGCTACCTACTACCAGTTACAATCTTCGGTTCCCAGAACCAAGCGACATATTAGTGAGTCCAACTCATCAAACATTGCGACCAATCCTGAATCCAATCATTCATGTACTCATAGTAACCTCCAGCCGTCCTCAGTGTCCGCATGCCAGGTCATCCTCAAGCATCTCACTACCTTCAGTGGGTGCTTCCATCGTTCATACCACACTAGTATCTATGCTTGCAGTACTTTGCTGGGGTCGAGCATTCGTTGCAGGCGATCAGGTTGTCATGACCCTTAGTATTGACGGAGATGTCGAAATCGTTATTGCGTAGTTTGTTTCGGAGGACGATGTTGCCTGATGATATAGCTGGGCCCTTGAGAGAAAGGCATGCGAGCGATGGTGGTTGAGGTGTGCATGGATCGTCGATGATGGAAATGCCCGCACCTTTGCCACCCAACTTTTGTCCTTCAATAAGATTATCCAGGACTTTAATTTTATCCGCGCCATCAATCACGATGCCGATATTAATGGGACATTTGGGATGTACTCCGAGGATGTGGTTGTGGCGAATCTTGGCTCCTTGAACGCCGGGATCGACAAAGACGCCGAAGCAGCAATCGGTCACTTGATTGTATTGGACGTTTGCCTGGTTGGTCTGGACACATAGACCGACGAATTGGTTGGAGATGTGGTTGTTTGTGACCAGGACACCGGATTGATTGTCCATGCAGATACCGATGGCCCCAAGCTTGGTCGATGTGACGACATTTTCCTTGACAAGGGTGTTGAATGAGCCAACTGTGAGAATCCCGTAGCCCCCAGCGTCGGTGGCTCCAGCGTCGGCGGCTGTATTCCTGACCACGCGAACGTTCTTGCCGCCGATCACGACGATATTCAGGCCGGTGGACTTGCGGACCTGGAAGCCGGTCACCAAGACATCCTTTACCGGCCTTTTCACCGAGATGACTCGGCGATGCTCCGTCACGAACTTGGTCAGTTTGACTCCGTGTCCCGTCACGCAGATACCGGCCTGCACCTTGTCGCCGCTTAGGCCTGAGCACGTATTATGAACGGGTTTAGCTGGAGGGACGAGGATGGCGTTGTGGCCAATGAGCTGAATGCCGTCTTTGTCGATGGTGAGTTGCTCGGCGTAAGTGCCAGCTGCAACAACGATCTTATCTCCGTAAGAAGCCGAGTTGATGGCGCGCTGGATACTTTTGCCGTATTTGACGTAAATGGTGCGGCTATACTTGTTGTGGTGATCATTGCCGTAATCCTTGTCGTTGCCCTTGTAGTCCTCGTCTTGGTACTTGCAGCAACGTTTATCGTTCCATTTGCATTTGCCATAGCCGCCCCGGGCTGCAGATGTTAGCAGCTTTCATTGTGGTGAGAAAGTTGACTTACCTTCCAGGCCGGCGTCATCGCCAGGGTCCGAAAAGGGGTTGGCAGCCGCAATGCCAAGGAAGGCGCTCACGAGCACCGAGGTCAGCTTCATACTGACAATCAATGAATAGGTGCTGTATAAGTAGGGTTGTACCACGTCTTGGCAGTGAAGCGGGTGATTATCGTGGAAATAGTAAGAATGAAGAGGGTGATTATATAGTAATGTCCAACACTACTTTCATGTGCTGTTGCCTTATGAGTAGAAGACGAGGCTAATCTCAATCTTTGACTTTGGTGCTAAATTGAAGCCACCGGCAAAGTTTGAGCCGGTAGTAGCTTCTTGATTCCGGGTCGAAATGCCCGAGTAACGGTCTTGTTGTGGCGTTCTCAGCTGCTTGAATGTGGTGTCAGCTGCTTGATTGTGGTGTGTAGGGACGGATGCTCATAGGTCAGTATTACTTAATATTGACGAGGCCTCTGCTAACAAGACTCTTTCAGCCCAAATTGTCACGTCGGTCGTGATGCTCTGTTTCTGTGTGGCACGCCTCGAACAATAAGCTAGTTGACGGGTAGGGCGCCATGGCGGAAGGGGATTCAAGTTATAGGCTGTTGCATTGCACTCGTCCCAGAGGAGGTCACTCTCACGACCTAACTAAAATAGAAAGGGGGAAGCAATGCCAACTGAGATGTCGGGCCTTCTGTTCAATTAAAGTATGATACGCTACCCGTCCCTAGCGCGGCCCAACGCATGTTAAGATGTCGGAGATTGCCTGTTGGGAAGAGTACTAAGAATATTGTTATACCGAATCCTCGTTCGTGCCAATGCTGCCATTACATCTCCCAGACTGACTACTTCGGCAGATATGCTGAACAAAGAAATTTCCTCTAATGTTACTTCAATCTGTGATATTCGTGGCCATTGAACCGATCGCGGGGTCGCATGACCGCATGCATATCGACTATTGAAAGCCACAAAACCGTTGTGCCACCTTGGGGGAATTGAGCTGGCGGTGGCTTTATGGAACGTGCCTCGACCATGCAAAACCCACAGACGTTGTTACCCAACTTCCTCACTGTACGAAGTACTCCGTAAAATTAGCTTTTGGAAGAGATCGACCAACTGCCGTAGGCTAGTCAACATCTGCTACGGTAGTGGTGAGGGCTTTGGGGTAAGGCTGTTTTAGCCCGTCAGCCTGAACTGTTAGCTTAACATTACCAAGTTATCTTTCGTTGGTTGTCGCACCCCTTACAGTGCCTCCAATCGTCAGGAGGCAATACCTCATTGTGCGGCCTTCATTATCTCAATTCGAAGACAGGGCGCGGTACCCTCCGAAGCGATCTCCTGAGACTCATTTCTGCAGTCGCCTCTGCCGACTTCGACTTCGGCCGCGTCAAACCTCTCCGGAAATCAGCCCTCGCCGACGAAGCCGACGATGCCCTCATCTGGGATCAAGTCTACAACGCCGTTACCGAATCTACTCCGCCTCCCCGACCGGTAGCCTCTTCCATCCAACAAACCCCATGGCTGCGTAATACCAGCAGCTTCGCGAACTCGTCCGAACATCGCAAATATGTGGATGACGTGCTTAAGGAGGAGCTTGGCCCTATGTATGTTGGGCTCCGCAACTTTCACGAGACATACTTCGGAGACGTGGCCGACCTTGAGACGGCATCCGAGGCGTTCTTCAAGCAGTGCCAGGAAGGCAGCAACCCACTCTTTGATGAAGGCTAGAGGGGATGGCCAGAAGATGCGAAGCAGGAAGATGTGCTGAGCTGGTTTGCAGACTTCAACGAGAAGCTGGTAGCATTTGCAGAGGGCAACAAGTCTGTCCCGACACGTCAACGAAGACCACTAGCAAAACCCAACGAGCCGATTGATGGTTCTATAGGGAAACGAAAGATAGACGTTGGTTTTGTGAATGGCCCTGAACATGTGCTGCAGCGCTGCCCTCAAATCAAACAAATCAAATCCAGAGTCGTATTTGAAAGATTTGATGGCCTGCAAAGCCAGATTTGTTTGGAATATTTGATCAAATATTTCAAATCCCAACATCTGTGCTCTCCATACTACTCTCAATGTCCCAGTGTAACCCATCTTTCCCAGGTGCAGTAGTGCCAAGCTTCACGGCACCATGTCTGATCCAGTTCTTGAGGTAGCGCGCGCCGCTTTCCTTCTGCCCCAGGAACTGCACTGCATTGCTGTGCCGTCCTGCACTCGCCCCCGTACATAGTAGTAGCGGCTCGTTTCTGCTATCGTCGCCTCTGACCTCATTTTGACTTTTTTGTCTTCCTCCATCCTCGTTTCGTCACTCCCACCCCCCCACCCCCATCAACTCCCACAACCTCAGCCTGATCCGAAGGGAGGGATGCATGCTGAATTTTGTATGCTTTTATTGGCAGTATTGAATGATGTGTCGTATCAGACGGGAAAGAGAAAGTCCCTGTGATAACTCTGCACTTTTAGTACCTTTGTTCGTCATTACGTTTTATGCAGACGAGAGCCTCAACATGTTGAGGCTTGATCAGTGTCAGCCCCCACTACCCATGTTCAGCTAATTATACAGAACCTGTTGGTGGAAAACAAGCTTTCTTCTTGGCCAGCTGCTCGCCTTGTCTACGCTATGGCTTCGAACTATTGGTTATTCAGATCCATAAATATGCATTCTTAAGCACGAGCACTGTAGACTAGTGCCCTGCTGAGCTCCGACAGGTCACATAGTCAAAGATGGGGTTTCTACTGCAACTGTATCCCTATGCTTACATTTGGCTTATTCAGTGGTGTTCATGGACTGGTACACTCCTATGGATAACGAAGTCACCCTCGACGGGCTCATAAATCCCATGTGGGCTTGGATAAACACCCAACTCTGTTGTCACTACTGTCGAAGCCATTACGTACCTACCTAATGCTTGATCGAAGCTCTTGCAGGCCAACACAAGTCCAGAACCAGCACGAGATCCACGTGCGGCTGACACTCGCAGTCTCGCCCGACGAAAAGTGGAGGATCTGTGAATACGACCTGCATTGTAACCCAATGTGGCAATTGGGCCCAAAAATGGCCGATCGCACAAACAAACTCGGTGAAGCCTGACGGGCGCAGGTGAACCAACCGCTGGGGGCGGAAAAAGCTGCAAGCCACGGTTTCTGCAAGCAGCAGCCATTGCAGCAGAGATACAGTACCCACCTACCAAGCGCATGTGGCGGGGTACCATTTTTTTTTTACGCCATGTTTCGCTTGCCACCGAGAGAGCAGGGATGGAGCATGAACTATTTTGTTGGAGTGCAGGACGGGACGCCCCAATGAGACATTCGGGAAGAACTGAGACCACCACCCCCCGCGTCGAAACCTGTGCCGATGGAGCTTGGCTTGGTGATGGTTGCAGCTCCCAACAGAACCAGAGTTTGCTTTAGCTGCCCTCGCTTGCTGCAAGGTAACGCTGGTGTTTCCCAGAGTGGCCCCAATGGAAAGGTGAAAGGGATAGAAAGAGGATGCAAAGTCGCCACAGTTGAAACCATCATCTTGCTCGGGCACCAAAATAACCCTCACCTTTCACCCTCAAACCTCACTGAACCCGACGTCTCCGACACCCATGGTGGCATCCTCGCCGCATCATCCCTGCTGCCCATAGCCGGCAGTTCGGAAATGTAGCTCAACGCCTGCTAACCACCATGTCCCCATACCCACCGGCCCTTTTACCGACGTTTCTCGCCGCTAGGTAATAGCTCCCGCCCGATGCCTTACCAATGGCCTCGCCGAGCCACCCCGAGCTCGGTGAGTTATGCACCCCAAGGCCCAAAGGTGGTGTTACTGCATGATCCAGGCCCCCAACCAAATCCCTGCACCAGCCCAGCAAACCTGTAATGACGTGAATCGTGGGCAAACTTTCCTTTCGTTCTGCAGCATGCAGCACGCGTGCGTGTTCGAAAGCTGTGACCCGCTCACAGCGCCTCTAATAAAACAAGTCAATATAAGCAAGTCAAGTAAACAACGAAGTAAGTCTCGCGATCCAGCCCAGCCAAGTAACCAAATTAGGGCCCAGATTTGACTTAACTTACTTGGATTTGATAGATTAATATAGATTATATGGATTTTCCGGCCCCGGAAGACCCCTGTGACCCCCTTATTGATGCTATTTTTGGTGTTTTGGTCCACCTTCTGCCCCCTTCTGCCACCTGTTTTACAGCCTTATTTCTACCTTTTCTTTCCACCTTCTGCCACGCTGCCCAATATACGGTTCTGCCGCCCGGTATGTTCACCCTCGCCCAGCAACAACAGCTAGCTCGCCTCGTGGGCTCCTCCATCGTTTCCCCATTGCTCCAACGCAAAGGGAAGACGACGATCCGTTCGAGGGCTTCCTCAACGAGGATACGCAGGAAGGCCGTGAGGATGAGGCTGACGAGTTGGGATTATTCTTACGGGCGCCCCGGGTGCCCACAGACCAGCCAGTTCAATGGTGGAAGCAGCAGCAAGCGTATCCAAGGTTGAGTCGCTTTGCTATCGATATTCTTGCTATTCCAGCGATGGCAGCAGACTGCGAGAGGGCGTTTAGTTCGGCGAAGCTTGCCTTGACGAGCCAGAGGCTATCAATGGCCCCAGAATTGCTGGAATCTATCGAGCTGATGAAGAATTGGCTGCGGCACAAAGTGGTCCCCATACGCTCTCGGGGTTTTGTGGTCAATTAACCACTATAAAGATGGGCGGGATGGAGAGGTGGGAATAGCTTTACCTGTAGGCCTCGGGCCTCGGAGATAATTTACTTGCTGACTTGGTAAGTCTGCCAAACAACCAAGTCCCTGTATTGGCCGGGTCAAGTAACCAAATCCAAGGCCGGATTTGACTTACTTGCTTTATTAGAGGCGCTGGGTGGCAGCAATATAGGTACCGCGTTGAGGACCATTCCACCCATCGACAGGTCAATAAATTGAAATGGATCTGCGCGGACTGCTTCGCCCGAGGGTTCAAGAAGAAGTCAGACTTCTGCTTCGTCTGCTCGACAGGAGTGTCTGTCAAGAAACACCTTCGCGAAGCCCACGGAATTGTGGTAAGTCCCTTAACCCAGGGCTCGATGCCGTGCTGATTTGAAAGGCTCCGAACGAAGCTGCGCGCCGCGGCGGGGGAGGCACATTGTTGCATGACCAGGCTATTAACCACTTCCTCGGTGCCGACTTCAATAACCCTAACGATCAGTTTCTTCTCAGCAAATTGCGTGGAAAATTCCACGTCAACGGCCTTCGATTACTCCTCCTCGACTGGATTACGTACCACAACTTGCCATTCGAGACTGTCAATACTGAGCGGTTCCAACGGGTCCCGCTTTACGGAAACCCGCTCCTTGATAATGCCCTCATTACCTCTGCGAAGACGCTTCTTCGCATGCTCGAATCTGAGTATACAGGTGCCGTTGGGCCGGTGACTGAAGTATTGCGCAGTGCTCGATCTCAAATCCATTTCTCCTTTGATGGCTGGACATCGAAATCTTACGTCTCGTTCCTCGGAATCAACGCTCAGTTCGTCGATCGCGACTTCGTTTAGCGCCGAATCCTCCTTGGACTTCGACCTCTCCGTGGGCGACACACCGGCACATCGCTTGCCGACGAGGTGGCTGATACGCTTGCATTCTGGCAAATCAATGACCCTGATAGGGTCGGGTACTTCACACTCGACAATGCTGCCAACAATGACACCTGCATTGATGATCTTGCATTTGAATATAGCTTTTCCCCTGAAGAGCGACGGATTCGCTGCGCAGCGCATATCTTCAACCTCTGCGTGCGTGCCATGCTCTATAGCTCAAAGCGGGAGAACTTCGCAGCAATTGTAGCAGCTGATGGCGACGATCAAGATGATGATGAAGAACAAGTTGATAAAGCTATCGACGAGGCCCTGGATGAGATGGAAGACGATGCAGATGAAAACATACAAGATGACGTCATTAGTAACCCTCACGAGGACTTCATGTCATCCCACCCGGCTCCGGAGGAGATCAACGGTGCTACTTTCAGGGAGTATAGCCAGCGCGGCGCCCCAGGAATGCTCCATAACATTGGGATCCAGCTGCGAACGAGTCCACAACTGTATGAGCAGTTTCTTCAGTCTCAACGGAAGGAGCCTGTCAAGGAATCTACACTCCACTGGGGCTTTAAATAAGTACTACAGCCGTCTGACTAGCGCCGCTTATGTGGGTGCCGTTGTTTTCAACCCGGCGAAGAAGTGGCGCCTTCTCGATCGACTATGGTCTCGAGTGCCTTCCCCTAAGGCCAGGAGCTGGCGATTTGATTACGAAGAGAAGTTATTGGAGATCTGGGAGACGTATAAGGAACGCGACATTGACTGCGAGGTCCTCACCATGACTGATGAGACGTCAATGGATTACATCGAGAGAAGGGTTGCTAGGAGTGTAGCCGGTTCGATATTAACCCAAACTTCTGCGGCGTCCAATCCTCGCAAGAGCGCCCGTATCGTGAGACATCGCGTGACATCGTGTGACTTCGGGAGAGACGCAGCAGGACCGAGTCAATTAGGTAGGTAATGAAAGAAAGCTACTAGGCAGATTACATGTCGCTCATGTCCTTCAGCGACGCAAGTGCATCAACCCATTGGCTATCACTCAGACCTTCGTCAAGCGTCATTTGACTGGTGAGTTCGAGAAGAAGTACATGGCCACCCTCGGTGTCGAGGTCCACCCTCTCGACTTCACCACCGTAAGTCTCAACGACCCAACGACGGAATAGCGGGGTACTAATTCCTATCAGAACTTTGGCAAGATCCGCTTCGATGTGTGGGATACTGCTGGTCAAGAGAAGTTCGGCGGTCTCCGTGACGGCTACTACATCAACGGCCAGTGCGGTATCATCATGTTCGATGTCACTTCCCGTATCACCTACAAGAACGTCCCCAACTGGCACCGTACGTTATCCCCAACTCAGTTCGTCTCTCAAGGCATCAGCTCACGAACCAATTCCAGGTGATCTCGTCCGAGTTTGCGAGAACATCCCCATTGTTCTCTGCGGCAACAAGGTCGATGTGACGAAGCGAAAGGTCAAGGCCAAGACCATCACTTTCCACCGCAAGAAGCACCTCCAGTACTACGATATCTCTGCCAAGTCCAACTACAACTTCGAGAAGCCCTTCCTCTGGCTCGCCCGCAAGCTTGTCGGTAACGCTCAGCTGGTATGATGACGTCGTTTCCAGCCGAATTCAGGCCAAGTTGCTAACTCGTGATGTAGGGGTTCGTCGCTGCCCCTGCCCTTGCTCCCCCCACCGCCACCGTCGATCCCGCCCTCGCCGCCAAGTACGAGGAGGAGATGCGCGAGGCCGCTGCCCAGCCCCTGCCCGGTGAGCTTTCGGACGATGACCTGTAAATGGCTCGACCAGTCACGGTCACGGAATACTTTGTTGAGGAGGATACTCCATGTTCCGGCAGGATGACGGATGAGAAGTATTTGAGGATGGCACATAGGCAGCCGGAATGACCATTTATGAGATACAGGACGAAAGTGCCACGGTTAAAGTAGCGTGATTATGGACGGCACAAAAGATGGCCGTCGTCCCTCACTTGAGGTAGATGGGGTGGCGCCACTGCACAGATCGGTGGCCTCTTTAGTTAGCTAGACATCCTTGAAAACAACACCATATCCAAGTTTGCGTGGCTTGGTTATGAAGTTTTCCTTCAAACTTGCGAATATGCTTATCTCACAAATGTGACCCAATATCCGGGAACGAACGTTGTGAAGTTGCTCATGACGATGGAGATACTACAGTATTAAATTCTAATGGGTTGAGTGGCAAGTGCCACCACGTCATGCTGTGATCTCAGTAGCCTTGTGAACACTGAACTCTTTGTCGAATGGCCATGGTTGCCCAAAAGTTCATCAACTCAATCATCGTACGCGAAAGGCACCTGTTTGCGTGATCGAGGCATTGACCGGGAAGGTGTCTACAGCGTAATGTGACATCGTAGGCTCATAAACATGGCACATAGCTCCTACATATTCAGGCAAACCCCAATGGGCGGAATCGGCATGACATAGTTGACCGGGTCGATTCAAGCATGGAATAGGCTTCAAGCTAGTTCGCTAATAATAATACTAGCCCACGGGAACCCGTAGAAAGAGAGAGAGCAAATGAATATGCATAAGCACGACGAGGTCAGAGGTAGGAGCTTAAGGAGACTAGGACACATCGGGTTATGTATGGGTATATTAGTAGTTAGTGCCCTTTCGGTTCAAGCCGCCGGGCGTAATAAATTGTATTGTATTGGTATTGTATTGTATTATCTTGCTATTGTACAAAGGAGCGCAAGCATCATCCTAGTAAAGGTAAATCAATATTCCATGTATTGACAATCTCAGTAAAGACCAGTCAGTATGATAGAAACCTGAGTTGTTCACATTCTTGATCCTGAGAAAAGATTAGAAAATTGCGCAAAGCTGTCATGACTTGGAAGCTGCCGTTGGTACGTAGTGCCAAAGATTGCGCAGATGATTGGACCGATTGTGTTTGTTGATCCGGTGTATTTCCTGCTACATCTCCCTGACGTAGCATACAACTTTGTAAAGTCTTCCCTACATCCTTATTAACAAGCCCAACTCACCTCCTCAACACTTAGATCTGTCGGAAGCCAACCCAGGCTAATGAACACCTGCTCTCCTACTTCGGTTCCAAGGACATGGGCGTCTCGCATACGTTATTCCGCCGCTTCTTCTGGGCTGATAATATCTTGTGGAAGGAAGACATCCAGGGCCATCGCGTGACTGTTGTGCTAGCTAGCAGCGACATAGTAGTCAACACGAAAGCAATTGGGGCGTATTTGACAGGCGCAGATGATTGGATTTTGGAAACTAGTCACTGGGAAGATGGAGTATGGAAGGGTAATGGGCTGGATGTGCTATGGTTTCAAGATTTAGATCATGGACAAGTTTTTGACACGAGAAGGATGAGAGGGAGGTTGGTGAATATTGTTAGGAGGTTTTGTGTTGAAGGATAGCTGCCTATCACTGCTGAGACCGATGAGAGATGTGCACGTCTCTTAAGTCGCATAGCCATCTAATGGTGGTGTATCCAGTATAGTCTTAATAAATAGACCTAGCACCAAATCGCAGTCTGGGCCCATCCAGCTCCAGCCCCAATCCGCCTTGTTTCATTGCTACCACCATCTTCCTTAATTGAAGATATCATCATCGATCAGTCAGCAGAGCAACAGAGCCATTTGATGCTAACATCAACGGTGGTGGTGGTAGTGGCGGTGGAGCACAGCACATTATGGAGCAGAGCAAAAAGTGGAGCAGAGCAGACAGAAGTGGACGTAGAGTTGGGAAGTGGACTGAGTCAACAAGTTGATTAGGCAAGGAAACTAACCTGCCGAGGTTAGCACGGCTGGTATGGAGCGCATACGTTATTCCGACGTTTCATATGGGCTGATAATGTCTTGTGGAAGGAAGACATCCAGGACCAACGTCGCACCGGACGATGACGGCTTGGATGGAACCCGACGCGCTGTCTGTTCCCGTCGATGCCGGTGCAGCCGACTGTGAGGTAGCTGGAGCAGGTGCTGGGTTTGCTTCAACCGGAGGCACCTGCTGAGTGGGGGTTTGTGGCTCGGAATCGGTGTCTATGTTGTCCCATTTGGAGTAATCGATTGGCGCCATGGAGAGTGACTCAGTACTACGACCTGAGGAAGATCAGATGGTCAAAGAAACAAAGATAAGTGGGATATGCCTTTTCGGAAACTTGCTATTTCGGAAGCTTTCAGGTTTGTTAGGAGAATTGATGAGTAAAGTTTTCTTGAAGTTCCCATGGTATCGAATCCTACGCCCTAGGGCAAATAAGATTTTCTGGGCTGTAAGCCACAGGGCCTGTGCACAGTATGCACAGCATCTCAAACACCAAGTCTGCCCCAGGCATCTCTCGATGGGAAACGAAAACCTTCGTCCCCTCTCCTCCCAAAAGACCGCCTAACGCCGTATAAGTCAGATGCCCTAGTAACGAAC
The DNA here is from genome assembly GCA_020744375.1 of Dactylonectria estremocensis. Classification (NCBI taxonomy): domain Eukaryota; kingdom Fungi; phylum Ascomycota; class Sordariomycetes; order Hypocreales; family Nectriaceae; genus Dactylonectria; species Dactylonectria estremocensis. The sequence continues at coordinate 130,411 of JAGMUU010000061.1, forward strand.
CAACCCACCTTTCAACCACCCCACTTTAATTCGCGTTGACCACGACGCGTCTCAAGCCACACGCGTTTCTTCCATCTACATCAACTTTTTAAACAATCTGACCTATCAGGGCTCTTTAACATGCCTAATTACACTGAAAATGACCTTCAATTGGCTATCCAAGAGGTTGCTGAAGGTGTACCAATGCGAAAAGCAGCCAATCATCACGATATTCCCTACCCAACCCTACGCAGCCGGATTCAGGGCACAGAGAGCCGCCACGAAGCCCACGAATGGCAGCAGCGGCTTTCTATACAGCAGGAAAGGCAGCTCTGTGACTGGCTTATCTTTCAAGACAAGCTAGGTATGGCTATGACTCATACCCAGATCCGGAAGTTGGTTATTTCCATTTTGGGCGCTGCAAAAGATAACCGGCCACTTGGAAAGCGTTGGATTTCCGGGTTTTTACGCCGCAATTCACGAATAAAAACACTCAGAGCTAAGGGAATTGACTCAAGAAGGATAAATGGAGCCAATCCATATGCTATTGGCCAGTTCTTTGACATTATGGGCCAACCAGGCATCAGTCACATACCTCCGCGCAACCGTTGGAATTGGGATGAAACTGGGATCTTCCAAGGGATCGGGACCAATGGGCTTGTACTTGGCCAATCAGAGCTACGATCAACGATTAAAAAGCACCCGGGCAGCCTGAATTGGACTAGCATTCTTGAGGCTATTTCCGCAACTGGAAAACACCTCAATCCATTGGTTATCTTGAAAGGGAAAAACCCCCAACAGCAGTGGTTTCCAGAAGATATGGACTTTCTGACCAACTGGAACTTCACATCATCTTACAAAGGCTGGACCAATGATGCAATTGGCCTTGAGTGGCTTAAAGAGATCTTTATCCCGGGATCGAAGACAGAAAAGCCCAATGAGAAGCGGCTTCTGATATTGGATGGCCATGGATCACATGCAACGCCGGATTTCATGCGTCTCTGTGTGGCCAATAGGATCCATTTAATCTATTTACCGCCACATACAAGCCACGTTCTTCAGCCTCTTGATATATCAGTCTTTGGACCTTTGAAGACTGCATATCGGGCTGCATTAACCCTAGCCAATCCCCTTGTTGATACCAGCCCAACAAGGAAAGAGACCTTCCTAAAGTGCTATTTTGAGGCTAGAAATGCCGCCCTGACGGAAGCCAACACCTCGGGGCCCGTGTATGCTCTCCCCTGCAAGATCTCGGGGGCAGCAAAGTAGAGGCTGCCGCAGAAGGTCTTGAGGTGGCCGCGGGGCGAAAACAGGTTGCTCAGGCCAAAGTCAATGATCTTGATGTCGCCCGTCTTGCTGATGAGGATGTTTTCAATCTTGAGGTCCCGGTGGACGATGCTATTCCTGTGGCAATAATCGAGGGCGCTCGCGATCTGGCGGCTGAACTTGCGGGCCTGCTTCTCCTTGAGCTTGCCACGGGAGATGATGTAGTCGAGCATCTGGGGGCCGTTGACGTATTCGAAGAATATGTACCAATAGTGGTTGGTGCGGATGACGTCGCGGAGGCCGCAGATGTGGGGGTGGTTTAGGAGGGAGACGATGGCGGCCTCGCGAGCGGTGCGAATCTCCTTGGACTGGTCGGCGCGCTCCTTGTCGGCGCGGGACTGGTGGCCATCATCGGTCGAGCCACGGGGGATGATTTTGCAGGCGACCTAGGAAGAGGGGACGGTTAGCTTGGTGCGCAGGGGGAGACCGACAAAGAAGAGTGGAGAGAAGCGAGATTGGAGATGGGAGGCGGAAGGTGAACGGAGCTTCGGCATCGTCCTCTATGTCCTCGTCTGCGGCAAGATCCCATTCGACGACCAGAGTATGCCTGCGCTCCACGCCAACGTCAAGAACGGTCTCGTGGATTATCCCGGATGGCTCTCGAGCGGTAAGACGGCGACCTCTTCCCTCCGCGTCTCGTCCAGCAGTCAGCGCTGACCCAGCGACAGAGTGCAAGCACCTCCTATCCCGCATGTTCGTCACCGACCCGAACCAGCGGGCGACCATGCGGGAGGTCTTGAACCACCCTTGGATGATTAAGGGCTTCAATGGTCCGCCCGAAAACTATCTCCCCGAGCGCAAGCCATTGACCACCCCGCTGGACCCAGAGGTTATCCACGCCATGCAAGGGTTCAACTTTGGCTCCCCGGAAAGCATCAACACAGAACTCACCAGGCTGATCGAGTCTGAAGAGTATCATCGTGCTGTGAAGCCTTTCCAGCGGGAGAAGGGGCTCCCCCCGCCGGCCAAGGACGCCGAGAAGAGGAGACGGTTTGGCTTCGACGTCTACAAGCGGAGGAGCTCAGGCAACAGCCGCGACACCCTGACCGGTCCTAGCTCCGAGGCCCTACAGTTGGGCAACGACCCGATGAAACCCTTCAGCCCCCTCGTATCTATCTATTACCTGGTGAAGGAGAAGCAGGATCGAGACCACGCTGAAATGTTCCCGCAGCCTCCCGCCGGGGCCTGTGAGAACGAAAAGGAGAGGGAGAGGGAGAGAGAAAGAGAGAGGGGACGTGATCAGCGTGACGTGCGTGATCGGGAAAAGGCCAAGGAGCCGGAAGTCTTGCCCGAGATCGCTCCCCCCCAGGAGGCCCATACGAACTCCGCGGTCTTTGAGATGCCTGGTGACAAGCGGACAGGGTTGAAAGCTGTTAAGCTAGCGAGGCAAAATAGGAGCCCCATGCCTAAGGCTTGGATAGATGTGGTAGATATGCGTCGTCCCGCAACAAAAGGCACTCCACTCAATCCACGTCGTGGATCCACTCATGGATCCCACTGTCCACTCCACTGGCAAAATTCTAGTGGATTGGCTAATCCACCGAATCCGCCAGATGATCTCGTGGAGTTAGGTAGGTGGATTGGGTGGATTTGAAGTGGAGCAGTTAGGGGCGCCCATATTATTTGGCAGAGAGGCCCTAACAGCGTCTGATGCGCCCCACCGTCGCAGCAATGATTTAGCAGGTATTGGCTTGAGACACACTCTTTACACTCTTTACAGGCGAAAGAAGGGGCTGGCGCTGCCGTGAGTACGGTGGCACATTACCACATGGGTGACAAAACCATGTACGAAAATGACTGGTGTTATTTCGCACATAACGTACAATGATAAGTGAATGTCACAGACAAGCGAGTGTCACTAGGATTTACACCTGTAACGGGCTGTGCCCGTAGGTGGCCTCGGGAACCCTCGGCCTTTCGTGGCCTACTTTTTACCTTTAAGCCGCCATGACGAGTATATTTATGGATGGACCTCCTCTACTCTCTTTCTCTTCTTCTTCTTCTTCTTTCCTTAAGTTTGGTATACTCTGTAGAGTGGCCTAGCTAGTTGCAATACACTACCTTGAGACCGTTACAACTGTCACGGGCCAGATGAGATCAACTCAAGAGGTAATGCCACTGTATTGCGAGAATACTACGATGGAGAGGAAAGAGAGAAAGCGGGTAGGCGCGTACACGCGTAGACGCGTTGATAGTAGTAGTAGTAGTAGTAGTAGTAGTAGATTTATTACGCCCGGGAGAACGGATCTCATAGGGCCATGGAACACGCTATGCTATTTACATTTCTGCTACTTCAATCCTGACCACAAAGTAAAGCCCCACTTTCTCTCCCTGAATCGCTTTTCTTTTGGCCTCGCTTGACTCTCTCTGACAGGCTTGCTTGAAGGCCAATTTCTCCAAGTGTTCAGCATCCTATCCTCAGCAGCTGAAGCATGGTCTGCCAAAATGAGGCTGCATTGTGTTAGTATTGTGTTAGTATTTTCTAGTTCTGGTTGTTAGTATGTTCAATTTTCCTCCCTTGGCCCTAGTCTTCCTGTCTCCATCGCGAATTTGATTGTTGCTCGCACCGCCTGTAGGTTAGGTGACCACTTCGGTCCGTTCAATGGCGACTTTCCTCCCAAAAAGAATGACAGGTTTCCCATCTCGCTTTGCCCGATTTGTCTCATGCCTTCGCGTTGTGCATCCCACTTGGTGCATCGAAAGAGAAAATCCCCCATTGTTTCGACTGCCCGTCCGCAATCACACAACTCTGATTCCACCGCGCCGATCCTCGACAGGTAGCTGTTGATCCTCGCCATTCCCGTGCGTAACTGTGAAAGCGTGTCTGCTTCGCGCCTCTTCAGTCCGTCGTACAGCACCTTTGTGTGTTTTCCTGGTAGCGCTTTGTCAACCCTCTTGGAGAAGCCGCCCACTCTGTCCGGTAGCGCCTGGTGCTGTTGTAGCTGTGCTCTCGCCAGTCTTGTCCGCGTCGATCGAGCTTGGTATGGCGGCGTCTCTGCCGTACGTCCTGCTTCGGTTGCTCTCTGCGCCTGTCTCTTCGCCTTGGGTCCCAAGGGGAAGGCGTCGTCCCGGGACGGTACCCAGATCATTTTAACACTGTTGTTGCCTTTTCCTAGCCGTCGGATGTGGTTGTAGATTTCCCCTATGGCGCACTGTCCCGATTGTTGTCGCTGTCACGCGATCGCCTTCAGAGCTGACTGGCCGCTTGACAGTATGGTGAGTCTTCGGTCCCGTAGTCCGTCAGGCATGCATCGCAATGCCATCGCTATCGCCCCCAACTCGGCCGTATAGGGGTTCTGGTCGTCTCGCGAGCCGAGGGTGACCGGGTACCTGGCCACGACCCTATTCTCTTGCCCTGCTGCTTTGTGGCTGATGATGCCTCCCATGCCCGCCATTCCTCCTCTGTCGGAAGCGCTGGTCGTGATAGTGATGTCTTCGACGCTGTTGGCTGCCGCTATCGCCCCCTTCCGATCTACCTCACACACCAGCGACACGCGGTCGTACCACGGCGGTGCTGCATAGGCAAGTATTGATTTGTATTTTCAGAGAATCAAAGGGATAGCTGTAGCTGTGGCGATATTGCTAAAGCAGCTGCTACTAGCACATTTATAAGATGTCCGTCTTAGGGTCCGTTGCTAGAGGTCACATTCCGTGCAACAGAATTGGAGCGTATTTCCAAGTAAGAAACTGCATTCCGTCCATTAGAAACTGTGAGTTGCAAGATTGACCTCGGAAGATGCCTTCGACGTGGTCCTCCCGTCAAATACCTCCGCTACTCCAATCGTTGAGTCGGCCGATGACATTCTGCAGACGCTCCTCGTCTCATCATCCTGTCTTTCCGCGCGGTGGACGATAATATTAGTCGTCATCATGACTCTATTGTTATCCCAAGTCGGAGACACCGGTACTCTGTCATTGGAGCCTTCGCCACCTCCCCTGGCATATGCCTGATATGAGGCACCACCTGTAGACTTGCCGCCTGCTTCGCCGACCAACGGTTTCAGGGCGATACTGGTCTTATTAAGTGTGCTATTGTTTCGGCTCCGTGCGCCGGAGCTAGTACCCTTGCTTGTGGTCGTCATTTCGACGAGGCGATTTAGGATGGTAAACTCCAGTTTCAGCTTTGTGCTATAGACGAAGCACTTATACGCTGTCTGATACTCATATTGGTTCGCATACTCAAGGCCGAGGATGGTGCTGTCGAGGAGGATAATGAGGGCGTTGACAAGGATAAGGTGCTTCATCAAACGGCGGTTCAACCCGGTGTTCCCCATGGCCCGTTCGAGCCTCATGAGCTTGACCGTTTTGACAATGTAGAAACCGGATAGGATGACTTCTTGGAGAAAGAAGGCGGTGACTTCGATCTTTTCCATGATGGAATAGGGCCTCTGCCACATCTCAGGGCTGCTGGAGAAGGAGCCATAGACCATTGGGATGATGGCGCCATGGCAGACGATGGCGTTGGTGATAATCATCCCTAAGATCATCCTGAGAAGTTTTCGGTCCCGCAGCACCAAATGCAGCCGGGACCACAGCACCATTGACTGACCGGTCACTAAGCATATCCAACCGATCACAATCAACGTGCAAGAAAAGTAACCCAGCGACGGGGATGCCAAGTACTTGGTGAGGAAGCCCGCACAGTACAGGGGAATGCCCCAGGTAGCGACGATAAAGGACCAGAAGTACAGGCCGGCATGTCGTTTGAACGTCCACCAGATGATGCAGTTGAGCTCGATGAAATTGTAAAGAGAGATAGCAAGAAAGACGATAATGATGGTCACGGATGTGTGGGAGAAACCGTCAACCCCGGAGCCGAAGCCGCGAGTTTTCATCCAAATCGCCATCAGAGGTTGCAAGGCGATGCTTCTTGCTTGGTAATGGAATGTAGTAAGGAAGGGCTGCCCAAAGACGTGAAGGCCGGGCGAAAGGATGGCAGCTATTTGAAGATTGGACGAAGAAAGAGCAAAGAGGTCTTTTCGAGCCTGGCTGACATGTGAAAGACAATGCTCTCAGCTGCGCTGTCTTGGGGTTTCTGGTTGTCGCCGCTAGCTTGAGGGTTCGGCTTAAAAAATTCTTGACTAAGGACGACCGCTGAGGTAAGAGGCTTTGGCACCATTAAAGACTACCTGAGGGGTTGGATGGGGGTGTCTACCGGACGCAGGGTCCTGACTCGCAGGCCTACAGACTTTTTTCTCAAGGCTCAGCTGGTGGAAGCCAGGAAGCGCCGCTACGTCTGAGGTCTGAGGAAATCTGTGTCAGAGACTCTGGCTGTTGTGCTAAAAGCTGAAGATAGGTGGGGGTGGCTACGGACTCAGAAGCCACTGGCGAGACAACCCTCAGGCCGGCAATGCCAAGAGGCAGAGGGAGGGAAACCACTTGAGAAAAACTGGACATCCACGCTAACTATCGAACCTTAATCTTATGCCGGCAGGCCAGAAAGACTGCCGCCGGCCGACACCCGGCTGGAGAATCCCGACTTGGCAGTTACCAGACGATTCCGCTGAGCGCTGTGCGGGACGATTTTAACGCTGACTTCGCACGGAGAGGGTGTCAGACAGAGCTATCTCTTCGGCTGCTAAAAACCTCCACGAAGTCACGAGCCCCACATGACCCCTGCGATGACGAGAGTACAAGCGGGGTACCCAAAGTTCCCCTTATGAAGCATTTGGTGTCACAGGTCTTCGCGCCCGACGACGGTCGTCCGGTCGTCGAATGACCGCACGGCCCCCATACGAATCCCTGTTCAAATCTGAAGGCCCGGTCCTTCAGAATTCAATAGGGATTCGCTCGGATGACCGGCGTTTCAGGCCGAAATTGAGGGTCCGTGGCCACCAAAGGCGGTGCAGGGCCTTCATTTTTGGACAGATCACCATCATTTTGGCAGGAGCATCCATTATCCCCATCACCGACCAACCATAACCCGCCACCACAACGCAATGGAATCTACGGATTCGAACGCAATTAAGGATCCCAGGGTTAGGGCGGCTATCGAGCACTACCTACTGGATCTAGAAAGCACCACGCCGCCGAATACGTTGAGGAATTACAAGCCTAAGCAGCAGGAATGGCAGGTTACCGTAGAAACTTGAGAAATTCATAGTCTTGGCATCTCCACTTTTTACTCCACTATGCAGGTTTAAGAGTCTAGCGCGCAGCCACGCCCATAATCAGTCCAATAACACATGCAGCAGCTGTTTTTATCTCCTTCTTATATCCAGAGCAGCCATTGGTCAGTCAGGAATCTCGCTATATCCACTTTGCCAAGACTATGAATTTCTCAAGTTTCTACGGTAGTACATGCAGACAGATGCAGATGCATCTGCAACACCTGTACCGGTGTACACAGAGGAGGCTCTATTTCACATTGGATTTTCCTAGTAACGATAAGCAGGACTGGTGTGAGCAAAACTGGCCTGCTATACCTGCAGGATGGCCTCCACGGGACCCGATTCCATCTGGTCAACAGCTGCCCGGAGATCTCGTCGATGAAGGCAAACTACTGCTCTTTATGAAAGAGGCTGTAGTATCCCGGGCTCCAAGGAAGGGAAAGAGGGTTGCCCATGAAAGGAAACATCACCTCGAGGAACAGGAAGCGGAAAAGGCTGCGAAACGACGGAAATATGCACCAGGTAAGCTAAGCAGTTACTGCCGTGGAGCAGTCTGGCCCCCGGGACCCCAGCTCATTCACATCCATTTTAGGGGACACCATCTATGTTGGTGGTAAGGATGATAGTAGTAGCAGTAGCTCTGACTCTGACTTCGAAATATTCGAGTCCCAGCTTAGACTGCAGTATAATTCTGTACGTGGGTACGTCTCAGCGATCCAAAAGCTCTACGATGAGCAGAAAACTAGGGGGATCAACCCTGCGCCGCGGCCACAAGGCGTGGCGTTGAAAGCTCTCAAGCGCAGTATCCTAGCCACTACGTGGTCTAAGAAGCGAAAAGAGTATACCGATAGAGGCGTGGGGACCTTAAGAGATGTATACTCGCCGGCGCAGATACCAGACCACACCGCCGTAGCCTGGGCTGAACGAGATCGGATATCTATCGGCAGCGCCTTACGGACCCAGGTCGACTTTCTGTTCGGGAATCACATGTTGCTACGGTCGAGTAACCGGCTCCCGATGGAACTGGCGGACTGCTTTTGCCTCGGCCTTCCAAACGAAGGTCTCAAAACGGAAGGATTTACTACGAAGGCGCTGATCGTTGTGATGAACGGCGGGAAGACGAACCAACACGGGCGGATGGAATACGGCGCTGCCCTCCGCCACCGAGATCCGAGATCCTGTCTTATCGGCGCCTTAGCATTCTTCTTCTTCTGGCGTTGGCAGGCGGAAAAGGCTGAGAAATTTCCAGTCTTTGGAAAAAGCGAAGACTGGTACGGGATAAAGGTCCTGCGGCGGTCAGCGAAGGGGCCAAAAGGTTAGTGTTGTGTTGTGCCACCGCGTAACTTCGCCCTCCGTCCCCAACACTTCCTGACTATTATATAGCTCCCCTCTCGTATCAGACTGCTCGTGACTGGACCTCCCGCTTCTATGAGAAGGCAGGTATCAAGGTCAGCAAAGTCAGCCACGCGCCTCGGGTAGCCGGCACGCAGAATGCAGATATTGCAGGCGTGGCCGAAGGTCAGGTACGTAGTGCAACTAGGTACAGCGGATGTCAGTATAGCACTGGGTATATCTGAACTGTGGAAATTTGGTATGGAGGAATCGCAAATTCGGCTAAAGTCAGCCAAAATTGCCACCACGTTTTGCTCCTTACTGAAACTCAGTGTCCGCATCGTCACGGGCGACTCATAAAGAAACTCAGTTGCATACTCTTAGCCATGACAATCCCAACTCTTTCTCTTGATCTTGATTTCGCCCCGCCTCTTACAAATCTCAGCGCGATAGAGTAGCCTTATCAGAACCCCTTGTCATTAGTTGAATTGAGCAGAAAGATCAGTACTCATAGACTTCAAGACATTATGTCGAGTTTCAAGGTGATGTGCAATTGTTTCGTTTTCCATTTCAATCGCGTGCTCGGGTTAAATTCAATCCATTTACGTAGTAGAGCCAGACAGCGCATGGATGTTGCCGTACCTTGTAGTAGTGGTGGTGATTTCAGCACTGTCATTTGCAGACCATTGGGGTTTCTACCATACCTCTGTGGTAATGCCTGCCAGTCTGCCTGCCAGTCTACCTTGAAGGCTGAGTCATCGTTGGGCTACGACGGCATCGTCGCATATGCAAGTCTGTCACCAATCATCATCTAACAAAATGAGCCATTCTGACTTGATTACCTCCCAACTGCATGATTCCCTTGCTTAAGAAGTTTGGCTACCCAATCTCAGAAAGAAGGTTGGGCTGGGCACTGAATGTGGTTTATTAGCGGTCGGAGGGAGCATGGAGGCACGCACTTCGCTCAATTAGAGCATGAGACTCTCCTTCCAGAGACTCTCCTTCCAGAAGAGCTAGCACCAATTGGTCTTTTCCAGCACAAACGGCCGAGTTATGCTCCCCCAAAGCATTTGTCCCACCGCGGTATTCGCTAAGTTGCTCAGCTCTAGGGAGTACATAGTGAGAATGGAAAGACTTAGCGCAACCACGACCATCGTCGCCCTTATCCAACTGTCTAGCCAGATTTTCAACTACGTGGCAGCCGTTGCCGACGCACCAAAAAGTCAGAGAGATTTGCTGAATGGTATTCGGAACTGCGAGGCAGTTCTACAGTGGCTCAAAACGTGCCAAGAGAACCGATCCCGGTCCAAGAAGCACCTGGTGCAACTTTTCAACGTTGAAACAGCCTTCTCAATCGCATTCAAACTAAGTGCGGGCCAAGGAGAGGTCTCAGCAAGGTCGTGGGCCTCCTGAAATGGCCATTCGACGAGAAAGAACTGGACAACCTGCTTTTCTCGATGGAAAGGGAGAAAGCCAATCTGCAACTGATAATAGTGAACAATAGTTATCGATAGGGTCGGGAGATAAGAAGCAATTCGAATGATAGCAAGAACCAGCTTGCAGGGTTTGCGAGGGTATTGGACAGAGCTCTTTCAGCGACCAGAGTCTATTAAGAAGCCTCAAAAACGCTATCTCTATCATTGGGAATGATATCTCTGTCATTAGAGCAAACCAGTCTCTTTTGCGGGATCACTATCAAGTCGGCAATAACAAAGAGACCAAAAAGTCTGTTCATTACGCCCGTCATCGGCTCGACAGCCGCAGACTCTTGCCGCAGCAATTGGTTGAGAGAATTGGAAACTTACCATCAGTCAGATGGAAACCACTTTTACCATAAGAGCTCCGAGCAAACATGACAGAACGTTTCCCCTTCTGAGCCTGATGCCGAGTCTGTCGAAGATACTCGCGCATCTAGTGGATGGAGATGAAATGAATCTGACCAAAGCGGATGTCATATGGTTGATGGATGAGTTCAATGAGCTTTTGTAGCCTGCCCATCTTGCATCGGCTGGTAGACATGTGGAAAGGATCGAACATGTTCAAACGCCGCATTTCTCACATGGAATCGCGCCACCTGGATCGAAGAGAGAACGAGAAGTTGAAGGCGAAACAGAGTACAACGCTGGAACGTTTCGAAAGAAGCGACAGAACCCTCTGATCCATTCGAGGCCCCGCAAGGCACAAATTGAAAAACATAGCTCGCGACATTTGGAAACTACTACAGGCAGCGTTTTGGTTCAGACCCAACTCCGGCAAATGGGTGTGACAGTCCGGTTGCCCTTCAGCCCCAATGACAATATTCCTTTTAAATACCGAACTGGCTTTACGAGAGTCCTCCACCAGTCCCTCTCTAGTCGAAGTATCGAGCACTGCTTATCGACATTCTGCGTGGTTAAATGGGAAGGATCTGCATTCGAGGTTGTGGAGATCTCGCTAGCTTGCAGGTCCTTCTAAGTAAACGCATTGAATTTCCTACCGATAGCTTGCTGGAGGACGGAAACACACTGATCGGGGCAAGTAAATTTGAATGAGGCCATTATTCCGTCATTGTCCGCTAACAGAAACACAGTATGCTTGCCGAGAGGTCCAATTGTCCATATGAGAATTTCCGCTCAAGTCGGTTGAAGGAACTGATCCTTGCGAAACTGATAGGTAGGACAAGCACCTCAACTACATGCTAGCCTTGACTCACACACTAGACAGCGAGGGGATGAACGATCTCCGCCTATTAGTCCAGGGCTTTCAGGACGAGGACCTCCTTGTCACCGAAGGCACGCAACAAGAAGAAAGACAGAACGTCGTCTCAACACTGACTCAGAGAGGTTGTCTAGAAGATGAGTCTTAGCCAGAATGAGAGGCTGAAGCTGGCTGCCTCTACCTTTCTAGATTTATCGAACAACTGGCATATCCTACCAACGAGTTGTCTAGAATGGTTTCCACTTTCTTGAGACTTGGAGCGGGACTGGAGATCCGAGATCGGTTCGGGAAGATACCATTATTGGACACCTAAGTGTCCTTGGAAATCTTGGCTTTCAAACTATCGACATGCTTGTGAAGGGCGGCGCCCGACATAAAAGCAGTGGACCACAAAGGCACCGGCGTCTTCCATCTTGTTCTCGAATGTTGTCAGAACACCCCAGACGATTTAAGGTTCAAACTGCTATTGTTGGTTGTCACATTCAATATAGGCCATCATTACACTCCGCATTAGCGGAGTGTTCATTCCACTTTTGCCATAGCCGTCTGGTGCGACATTGGTGAAGGATGCTTCCCAGTCTGATCTTAGTCAGACAAACGACCAAGGATATACTCCCTCGGATTTCGCCCTACGCCGCACCTATGGCCTATCTGGTGCAGCATAATCAGGGAAAAGATTACATTGGACATATTCTTGACCCGGGATGGCTTCGCAAAATCCCACTACCGAGAGCAGAGGAGTCGTCCTAAGAATCTCCCAGTTCGAAAGGTGGCAGCAAAACTTGATCCAGGCTGGCGGCAGGCCAATCGCGGTTGGAGGGTCGCACCAACTCCGGCTAGTCAGGAATCGGATGTCGAACACAAGAACTCAAGAAAACATTGCCTATGCAAATTTGTTTATATGCCATTTGTGCATCGGGAGGCGCAAGATGCCTCTGGTCAACAACTTCCCGGCTTGCCTCGATGTCTCACTTGTGACGGATGCATCCTCTCTGCGGAAATGGAAAACCGGAAAAGGGTAGCTCTTGGAAATTGGGGTTTCTAACTACCACAATATCGAATCAAATATCGAAGAGTCAATTGAAGAAGTCATGAGGACTCCGAAAGCACAGACCCAAGAGGGGACTAGAGTAAATTAGGAAGAAGAAAACAGCAAAAGAACAACAGTGATATAGGCTTAATACCCAAGCCCTGCTCTGAGCTTTACCACCTTAAACAAGTTGTTTTGTGCGGGCATATGGAGCTTCTCATGCTGAGAATGTATATTGGCTAGTGTGGGTGGAACAGCTGTGCTAGCGGAGGTCTCCCAAAACTTTGCCAACACCAGTGTCTTTCCCAACGACCATGCTGAAAAATGCGTCAATGTTGCTTTACATAATAGGAAACGACGACAACAGATGGTCAACTAGTGAATCTGAATTCAGGCTGGTTTGATATGGGCGATGAAAGTATTGCAACCAAACTTTGAGACTCAATCGGTTAAGAAGGCATACACTGTCAAGCCCCTTCTGGATGATCGACCCTGATCAAGACCTTCGCGAAATGCTTCTTATCTTCCAATCTCCTATACGCGCCCTTGACATCCGCTAGCTCGAAGACAACGTCATCGACGGCAGGCCTGACCTTGGTTTCGTCAATGAAGCGCACGAGCTCCTTGAGCTGGTTGTGACTGCCACCGAGGGAGCCGCGAACGATACATGTATGCATCAAAGCCGCGAACAATGGGACTGGCTCAGTATCTTTTCCAACGCCGCCAACGATGGCAATCACTCCGTCCACCCTAACAGCGGAGAGCGACTGGGAAAGCGTCTCGTTGCCGCCAATGTCGACAACCGTGTCGAATCCCCTCCCGTCTGGTGTCAGATATCGCGCCTCAATGCCCCAGCCATCGGGGTTGACCTGATAGTTGACCACATGCTGAGCGCCGAGGGCCCTGAGCCTCGCCGCTTTGGCTTCGGACGAAGTTGTTGCCACGACAGTCGCGCCAAAGGCCACAGCAACTTGAAGCGTAGCGATGCTCACGCCGCCTGTGCCTTGGACCAGGACAAAGGTACCCGGCCCTGCTTTCTTGCCCTCAAGGCCGAAGAGCACGTTCCATGCCGTCAACCAAGTGACAGTCAACGTAGCCGCGGGGAGCCACTCAAGCGATGTCGGTGCGTGCACGAGAGCACTCTCAGCAAACACACCAATGGATTGCAGTGTCCCATCAGTGCCTTGTCCGAGCATGGGTTGAACATCAGCCATGCTTGAGTAGGCATCACCGCCCTTAGACTCGACAGCCTTCGGAGCAGCGTAAGTAATAACTCTATCCCCGGGCTTAAAGTTGGTCACTAAAGTCCCCACAGCCTCTACAGAGCCAGCGCCGTCACATGCGGGGACGACAGGCGCAGTGATGGGACCGTTGATGCCCTGCTTCGAGTTAGCCCTCATATTGAAATGTCTCGCAAAGGGTCAGACATCTTACTCCTGGGCCGGCAATAACAATGTCTCGATAATTGAGACTGGCGGCACGCATCTTGACGAGCACTTCGTTAGGACCCAGCTTGTCTGTCGAGGGTACAGGAATGTTCTCCTCATATTTGAGTGAGGTCTCGAAGCCTTCCTGGCTGGTCAAGATCCACCGTCTGGCCATCTTTGACTTGAGTAGTGATTGAAAATATTAAAGTATGAAAAGAGATTTTAGTTAAAGGTGCTGTTGCTGTGTTTCTGTCTTGCAAAATCAGGTGCTCCTGAGCATTTATATACCCAATGGCGTCCCCGCGATGGTATCCCTGTGATGGCATCCTCAGCGGAAGCTAAGCGGGGGCTAGCGGGCGACCTTGCGGACTGCGGAGTGTGGACTGCGGAAGCCTGTGATAACCAGTCCAGCAATAGAAAATCAGTCGTAGATTGGACAGATTGACATTCTTAGGTGTACCTCAAGCCCCATTTCCATGCAGCCATCTCTCCATCCTCTCCGGGCCGGCATCTATTTCCATCAAAGCCAGCGCAAAAACATCGACCTCGTCCGCTTTTGTCTCAGACATTAGCCTCTCTGTCTCGTTCCTATGTACAAACCCAACACTCCTTTCCGCACACAACTTGGTCCATGCAAAAGCCGTCTCGGCGTCCCAAACTCCCTTCCTCGTTGTCACCAGCAGACCCCCGTAACACGGCCCAGTACCCGTCTTCAACAAATCATAGCTGGCCTGGATGCCCATAGACATGCACCACGTCCGTCGCACAGACTCAGATAAAATCCATGCGTGCCAGAGGAGCTGTTCGGATGAAACTTGGCATGGGATAGCGGGTTCTGTATTGAATCGAGGGGTGCAGTTCGTGAGGGCGTTGCAGAAGAGGAGGGTGTCGTCCATAGTGGCGTGGACAGCGTTTTGGAGCATCTCCTTGGTCCAGTCATGAAGAATTGGAAGGTGTTGCTCGGCGAGATGGCGTTGGCGGATATCACCATCGAGGAGACGTATGGTGCAATAAATTAAAAGGGATTGGACTCGACCGATGTCTTCAAGTGTATCTCTTCCATGATCTCCGTTGGTCTGTGAGGCAACAAGTTTGTCTGCCTTGTTCTCAATGAGCCGGTGGACCATGTCGGAAGTTTTGTCCGTCTTTAACAGGTATGTCGACAAAGACATGAAGGCATCGTGAACGCAGGTTGGCATGCTCTTACTGTAAAGTTTTGGGTGGATGAATGGGTTGCTTCCAGTTCTAATCCACTCCCTCAGCCAGTCCATTGTCCTACTGAAATGACCTTGTATCGTCGTGGTGGAGAGGGGCGCAAGGTTCAAGATTTCGACAGGGGTGTTCTTCCAGGCGTCTGGGGTAAGAAACCATGCTGACCGCAAGTCGTCGAGGGACAGAAAGGTCGGACTAATACTTGGCGAAGATAACTGAAGCTCCAGTTGCGGATCGACCGTCATGGCGTCGATTGCAGGTGGAAGTACATCTCCCAGAGACTGATGGGTATCATGAGCCTGCCGTACTCTTGACAAGGTACCAGTACCATGGATAGCCTCGTAGATGACCATGCTTGGCTGAGACTCATAGAGGCAGTTCAGTCCTCGGAGCTCACACCGCCGGCACTTGGGAAGCTGCTTGGTGCATTTCCTCTTCGACGACTTGCAGGCCTCACAGGCCTTGAGTTCGTTTTGAGACATGTCCTGTTCCAGCCGCTTCCATCCGAGAAACATCGACTGGGACTGACAATATTGGTTGCTGATTGGAGATTGGGACCATCACAGGTTCAACGTGAGTGTGGTGGTGAAGTGGGAGGGCAAGAGGGTTTGTCAGCGACAGCGTGCTGGGCATGGGGAGCAGATGGTGGAGCTTCGTAGGGGAAGATATTTCCTACTACGGTTAGGCTTCCGCTACTCTGTCAGATCTCCGCAGAGGGAACGCCCAACAGAACATGGTCTTGCAAGGGTCACAGCAACGATCCTACGTACAGGTACAGTACCATTGACACCGGCGCCTTTCCGTAGCGCAGCACAAATAATACAACCACATTGCAGTAAACAGATAGACGGTCATAATGACCACGGACAGGAGGTCTTGCTCATCAGTACGGAGTACTCTGTAAGCCTTGGCAAAATATATGATTCCCTTGTTCATCAATCATCCTGTTTCAGTCCCGCAATCACATTCATCCGATCTTACAATTACTCGCAAATACGGGCATTCTATTAAGTTACAACATTCAAACACAGCCACCATGTGCCAAACCAAGCTTTTCCAACCAATCACTCTTGGACGCGTTGAGCTCCAACACCGAGTCGTCATGGCTCCTCTCACCCGTTTCCGCGCTGATGAGAATCATGTCCCTCTACCAATGTCTGTTGATTGCTACACTCAAAGAGCGAGTAGTCCAGGCACCTTGATCATCGCCGAAGCAACTCATATCTCACCCCGTCATTGCGGCGGGCCTCACACCACCGGAATTTGGAACAACGTCCAAATCGAGGGTTGGCGCAGCGTTATCAAGTCGGTCCACGCCAAAGGTTGCGTCATCTACTGTCAGCTCATAGCCCCTGGTCGCGGCGGTCACCTCGATGGTTATCCTCTCTACGGCCCAAGTGCAATCGTCGTGGGGCCAGGATCTCCACTACCCAAGAGATGTCCGAGGATGACACCTTGAACTACATCGAAGATTTCAAAGTGGCTGCTCGCAACGCAATGGAGGCTGGCTTTGATGGCATTGAGCTTCACGGCGCGAATGGATATCTCATCGATCAATTCATACAAGATGTCTCCAACACTAGAACCGATAAATGGGGGGCACCCCTGAAAACCGTTCCCGGTTTATTGTCGAACTCACAAAGGCAGTGGCTTTCGCCATTGGTAGTGATAGGGTTGGGGTCAGGTTGAGCCCATGGAGCACATATCAGGGAATGAAGATGCGGGTGGCAGCTGCGGAGAAGCAATTTTCCGATGTCATTCGAAGGTTGAAACAATCCAATATCGCATATCTTTACCTTATCGAATCTCGGGTAATCAACCACATCGACACAGAGAAGACGAAAGGGTTGGAGTTCGCCTTTAACATCTGGGAAGACCAGTCTCTCATCCTCGTTGCCGGTAGATTCAAAGCGGATGTGGCAAAGATGGCCGTTGACGAAGAGTACAAGGATCACGACGTACTGGTGGTATTCGGGCGATACTTTGTTTCTACTCCGGACTTGGTTTATCGACTTCGCCATAACATTGAACCAAACCCGCATAACAGGTCGACGTTCTACACGCCAGTTCAAGCCAAGGGCTACACAGATTATCCTTCAGTGAGGAATATCTGCAATCGGTTGGTTCTGTGGCCTAGATTGATTAATATATCAAAGAACCATTGGAATCATGAATGGTTGCTGCATTGGACGGGAGGATTAGGATCAGTGATGAGCGTAAAAATGGACACTTTCATTATTGCAATTGAGAACGCGCCCTGGTAACCACTTCATGCAGGATAGAATGAATGAACCATCAGGCCATTGAATGCACTGGTCATGTGAACCCCGAAGCCCACGCTTTTGTCATTTAAATAAAAACCCTTCGTGTGCGTATCTCATCAACGGAATACGATCTGTTGGCTAAATCTTTCCCATGAGCTTGCCCTCGAACCCCTTAGCAAACTTTACCGAAGGAATATCGATAGCCCGGTGGAAAATATCAGCACACCAAATATTCAGCGGCGTAGCAAAACAATAACTCAGGAAAAACCCGAAAAAGCCCCAGTAACCTTCAACGCCCGTGACTGTGCGCACTAACATATTAAACCAAAGACAGCCAATGGTCGTTACTGCCCCATGAACTATGTACAGTGAGTATGAGATGTTTCCAAAATACTGCACGATGCGTGATGTAAAAAACCGCTGCCAAAGTCTAGAATGACCAGAGGCGAGAACGAAGATAACTGAACCGATTGAGTGCCAGTGAAAAGGGGCGGGTGCACTCCACCACTTCGGGGTCAAAGAAGTGAGGTATCCATAGCCCGGGGTAGCTCGGTCAAACGTGAATGGCAGACTTAGAAGATACAAGCCCAGGAAGCTGACAATATTCCACAGGGTTGCTTCAAGCGCATGCTGGATAGGCCTCGTTGCTTTGCGATTGGTGGTGTGGGCACCACGATGGTGATCCCACTCAACAATGGCCATGCCGGATAGAAACAAAAGATGGGGCCATTGGGATTCTCGATACATGATATACATGATGATGCTGAGGGTAGTGATTCGGTAGAATGTTCTAAGACGAGCGGTCCCATACAACACGAGAAAGAGGCAAAGAGAGGACCGATATTCCAATGGAATAGTCCACAAATGACGATCGTAATCTATGGTTTGGGTTAGAAAAGGGGAACTGCAGGGGGGGGGAAGCACTTACTTACTGGGTCACGCCAATTAGACAATTGAAACCCAGAGAAGACTGTATTCGCCCAATGCATCAATTGCATAGATGTCGTCTCAAGGCGTACTGGAGGGTCGTACTTAGTAAAGTAGGTCTTATTCTGACCGTG
This sequence comes from Dactylonectria estremocensis, assembly GCA_020744375.1. Classification (NCBI taxonomy): domain Eukaryota; kingdom Fungi; phylum Ascomycota; class Sordariomycetes; order Hypocreales; family Nectriaceae; genus Dactylonectria; species Dactylonectria estremocensis. The sequence continues at coordinate 148,849 of JAGMUU010000061.1, forward strand.
CTCTCGAAACCACTCATACATTCCCATGCGAAGAAGCCAGGCAATAATGAAGGTGGAAAATGTCGTTGGAAGGTACAGTCGAATACCACGTCTGAAGATCAACGAGCTCATGGTTGCAGAAAAGTCTTGTCCATTGCGGCTTCTGACAAGTTTCAGGGCCTTGTAAGACAGACAGTAGCCAGAGATGACAAAAAAAACACACACAGCGGGGATTCCTGCGTAAAGAAGACGCACAATTGGCAGTCGAGGGAAATTGTAGTTTTCGCCACCCGATCCCCAAGCTATCGCAATGTCATAGTTGTAGTTAGCGTAATGGCAGTTAAAGACCACAAGACAAGCTACCCCTCGAATCCCATTAAGATAGGCCGTTGGCCCTAGTTGAGGTGGATGGTCTTGGTCGCGAGCATGTCGGCTTCAAGAAAGCTAGGGTGAGAACGCGACGATGCGTCCAATGATTGATGGCGAGAATGTAGACTGGACTTTTTCATGGCGAGTTGAAGGGACTCGTCACACCTTCTGCCATGAAGAAATCGGGTGATGTTCAACAAGCGATTTTCGGGTTCTGAAGTGACAGTGATTGAACTGGGTCGATGGTCAAAACTCATGTGCACCTCCTCAACCGGTTTTCTTAATGAGCCGTGGATGCCCATGGTGCACAAAAGTGCTTACACAGAGGAGGGAGTGAGTGCTGAATCGAGGAAGAGTTGGAGGGGAATGAAACCAAATTCTCCATTGCGAAACATCCGGTTAAAGGGCATTGCAAGATATGCAAGGGGGTTGTGCTCACCACACAATTCTCTAAAGCATTTTTCGTCGGCGCCATTCCAATTTCCACATAAGTTTTAGTGTCAAAAGTGACATCTTCATTTGATGATATCCCATCTCAAATTTCTGCTGACCCACTTGGATTAAACGAGCAAAAGGGTGTGTTCATTTCCACCCCCTTCCGAGCCGCTTCTTCCGTCAATCAGCGGAAGCGCCCCAGGCAACTTATCCTAGTTCAGCTTGCCACACTGCGGTATTCCCTTGACAGCGACATGTTTTTGAGGAATCGATAGTCATCGTTAGACTTGGCTGGCTCCTTCCGTGGAGCAGTTGACCCACCGTGTGAATTTCTCCCGAAGTCCCTTTTACGACCATGCACCTATTCATCACGCTCCTGCAAAAGAATGGCCTCTGGTAAAGGAATAGTTGAACTCGGGAACCCACATGAGTACAGCTTTAGGGACAATTACTTGGAGCTGGGACTCCAGCTTCTCTCAAGGAAGTGAACTGTATCTAATGGGGCTGCAGTGGTGGTGGAGCCGCCATTTCTCCTCATCTTGGATCAGAAATCCGTTTGCGTTCCAAACATGACTCTCCGATTATCCTACTCTTCTGATTCTCAGATGCGTGGCTATTAAAAACTGTAAACATTGAGTTCGTAGGGTAGTCAAGCTCTCCAACTACCCTGACCTCCCCCAGTAATTATCTAGGTAACTAACTGGGTGGGGAACTCATCACGCCACATGGCCGACCTATATTAATAATCATATTACCTACCCTAGACAGCCCACGTTCACTGGCCAAGTTCCAAACAATCCTGACTAAGGCATCGAAGTTTTCCCAGGACATCTGCCCTAGCCAGTAGCGCCGAACCCACCGCTATACTCTCTCTGTTTGACTCTTCCCTTCTTCTGTTTTCTCGTCAACCGTCCGGGCAGGCATCGCTCTGCTACGAGGCATTTTCCTTCTCTCATTTGTGCATAGGCTGGGCGAGTCGACCGATTTAGCGTACCTAATACCCGTTAGCAGCTATAGTAGGAGACTTACCCCCTTTATAAGGCCTCGCGACCAGCTCGTTGAGCTCCTGACGTGGTTTTTCTGCAGTTCCCTTCTAAAAACTGTGTAATTATTCCATCGCAAAGCGCTGCACCGCGGAAATCTAATGGAATAGGTACCCGGCTCTGAATAAAGGGGCTGAAAGGCTGTAAATAGCGAGATAAGTCGAAAAAGATGGTGGAAGAAGGGAGTGGAGGTGTAGTTACGGCGAACGCGCGCCTAGTGGGGGAGCCGCTAGAAGGGATGCGTCTACGTTGCATTACATGACCTACCCTACACCTATAACTTTTCGGATTAGCCAAGCACGTCATCTTGCCCACTGGGATTGGCAGACCTTAGCGTCTGTATGACGATAATTAATTCAAATCAAATCAAAAGTTCCAAACAATTGTCAGAAGATGTGATGCGGCTGATGAATTAGGCTCTGTGAGATAAGATTGGGCGAGGCAACAGCGGGTATCGTCTTTCTTAGTGCATCGGTGTCAATTTCCTAGGAAGCTAAGAGAATAGCTGTACTTAAACACAGCGTGCCGGACCCTTGCCAGCCCCGAGCCCGAGCTGTGGAGCAAGCTTGAGAGGCCTGGGCAATGAATAACACAGCAGGCTGGACGACGTTTCCACTACATAAACCAAAAGCTCTCTCATTCTATTCTTCAGAAGCACTCATTGGTCCAGCCCTATCAGTCGTGATAACAGCCGAGTTACGGATAAAACTTGGGTCGCTGTGCGAGATGTAACAAACATGGCTACCCCGCCAAGGTCTCCAGCTTGAGGGTGTGACCTGATCGACCACCGGTTATATCCAGGCGTTCATTTTTTGCCCAAGCAAGCGTTGAACTTCTACTTGATTTGGTTTCAAAAACTGCAGGTTTCTATAAATATGTCATCAACCAATGAAAGAGGATCACCCGATAACCGATGCCGCCGCCCTCCTCTCTTCCCATCCACTCTTTACCAAATCCAGCATCAAGCTCTTCATCGGTTGCGCGCCACCTGATAGTGTGCCAGCAATATCTATGGGCAGCGGCTCTTGAAGCTCTGGACCGCGATGACCGAAAACTCATTCCAAAAATGACGACGGGACGCCTCGCTCAGCCAACCCTTGCACCCGCTATCGACGGACTCGTTGAGCTCTCCAGCGTAAAGCAGGCGGAATGTGAGGCAAATTTTTCTTATAGAAAATCCGCATTGGAGGCAATGAAATTGTGCTTGGAGACTACATGTCAGAAGTTGTTGAGGCATTCCACACGGCCAAGTCGGTTGGTGACATTGCTGTGCAATACGGCCCAACCGGATACACCAAGCTTCCTTGGCAGATTATTAGTTTCACTCTTGAGGTCTGGAATCATTGAGGAGCTGCTGAATTGGTCGTTTGGCTGACCCGTACGTGTAGAACTCGATAGTTGAGAGTGACCAGATATCGTCAGTGGCCCGCATCATTAGCCGGTGTAAGGAGTATGAACTGCTATACTATCTCAAAATGACACCTTTGGACTGTCTCGAGAACCATTGTCAAACAACACACGGGTATACTGCGGCTGATGGGTCACACCTACAATAGCTTTCTAGAAACACAGTGGTCCGAGGTTTGACAACGATCCTATTCCGCTAAGCAAATGAGGAGCTTCTCGATGAACTCACGTGCGAGGAGACACAGGTTAGTTACAACTTTAGAAGCAGTTGGGTTATGAAATGCTTAAGCTGTGAAGAAACCTGCGTTTCTTTTGACTTTGTGTCAGCAGCAACACGCCCTTGATGGAGCGTACAGCTAGATACAAGTTACATGGGTCACCCAGCGGTGGCAAGGCCCTCATTGCCGCGGAGCAGTTGCTGCCAGCGCGGTTACAAGTGCTGAACAAGCACCTAATGCGATAAATAGGCGAGACATTACAATAAATCTGGAAGAGGCTGGGATAGTCAACGGGAAAGAGGTGGTAACACGACTTTATCGTTTACTCACTACTGAGCTTCCAGGAACTTGGGTTAGTCGATGTCTACCATTTGAGAACTGATATGCCGTTCCTAAGCCGTATCTATAGAGGTATGGCCCATGGCTGATGGAGACGCCAAGCCAGTGCGCCTCTCTAACGGATTCATGGGCTCCAAGGAGGTCTGACCGAGGAGCTCATCTAAACTACAACGCTAAGGAGACCGAACCGTGAGCAAACTTTCACACTAGCACCCAACCCATAAAATGCTGTCTGAAGAGCGAGGCTATGCACCGGAGCGTAAACCTTGCTGTGCCGGTCAAGCGATGCGCTGCCGAAGTCTTTACTCAAGGTTAATGAACGTGGAAAAAATATCAAGTTCAAGCACAGAAAGAACACGATCTCCGTGGTATATCCCACGGTTAGAGCGGGGTCGAGAAAACGACTTGTAACACAAGACTGGGCTGGAGGCTGGAAAAAGCGACTGCGCCGGAGATTTTCCCAAGAAGCTGCAGCTAGGCCGTATGGATTCTTACAATGATGAAGAGAGAAGAAAGAACTAATGGGCTAAGAGTGCTCGAAGTATGCTTTCTCAAGTACCTGTGTTCGTTGATATACTACTGGAAACAAATGCATGAAACACTGGCTCATCGTATACTTTGGTCAAAAACTATGAACCAATATTCTATTTCGCTATTGCTTTCTATGTGTTCTTTGTTTGCTGGCTGGGTGGCTTCTACCTTGACTCAATTCTGCTCTCCTCATCAGATGTATGGGCCTTCCCTCGTATATTCAGAATGCCCAGCCCATGGTCGACATCGTGTTCCTGATATCCATCATCAACGTTCCTTGGTACCTTTGGCGCCTCGACAGCCAAGTACATCCACCAAAAATAAGCGCCACAGAACAGACTACCGCCAAGGATGTTGCCAA
>JAGMUU010000062.1:0-137699 GCA_020744375.1 Dactylonectria estremocensis
AGCTTCTTATACTCAAATTGACAATTATTCCTTCTCTAGTATTGCAACTGATTGATCTCTGTTAGTCTCAGTCCCCTGATCCCTGTCTCAATTATTGACCCTCACCCTATTGGCTAGGCCTCTTAGTTCCGCATTCAAACTCTTCAAATCATGCCACTCAAAATGGTGCCTGCTCCCCAAAGCCTGCTGCATAGGTCTTATTGGCTACGTAAAACAAAGGTAACACACACACGCGCCCTATTGGCCAAGTCTCTTCATCCACCTACCCAGAGCTGACCACTTAAAACCGCGCCCTCTTCTCAACACATGCAACAACCCACTAGTAAACAGGAAGCGCACGTCGCCGGGGACGTTGGAATTTGGAAGCTGGGCTGATGGGCAAGGGCGGCTCCCTTGCGCTGAGTAGCCTTTCGGTACGAAGCTTGCAACGAGCCTGTATGGCTGTTTTACTAGTGGGTTGCTGCACGTGTTGAGAAGAGGGCGCGGTTTTAAGTGGTCAGCTCTGGGTAGGTGGATGAAGAGACTTGGCCAATAGGGCGCGTGTGTGTGTTACCTTTGTTTTACGTAGCCAATAAGACCTATGCAGCAGGCTTTGGGGAGCAGGCACCATTTTGAGTGGCATGATTTGAAGAGTTTGAATGCGGAACTAAGAGGCCTAGCCAATAGGGTGAGGGTCAATAATTGAGACAGGGATCAGGGGACTGAGACTAACAGAGATCAATCAGTTGCAATACTAGAGAAGGAATAATTGTCAATTTGAGTATAAGAAGCTGCTATGCCAAGATGTCCTGGTGTTGAGATCATTGGACTTTTATCACTTGCACTGGTGTTAAAACTACACTCTTATTCCCCCCATATATCAATCTGTAAATTTTCCAAACCTAATACAACAGCCCAAAATACCATACACTATCACTATACTAGGCTACTTAAAATGTCTTTGTCGGATGTCTCTTCTTCCTACCACCTGGTTTAGCAGTTGATAACCTCATCTTAGGACGAACGGAGGATCGGAGTGTGGCAGATATGCTAGGTGATCGAGAGTTCTCCTCTCCCTTTACTTCACCTTCTTCATGGTGATTGTTTTCATCAGAGTCTATAGATGTTGAAGGGGAGACTGGTGATCCTGCAATGACTGGAGATATTGCGGTAGTTACACTAGACCCCCTGAGTCTCTTGAGGGCGGGGTTGTTCGAGCTTGACTGAGACGATTGAGATGTGAAGATTGCTGGCCTTTTGTTTTGAGATGGAGTAACGGGCTGTTGAGATGGACTTCCCTGCGACGGTTGTGATGATTGTGACTGTAGCTGTTGCGCCTGTGAAGATTTCTTTGAGGGAGTCTTGAATATAGATCTCATTGCTGCGAAGCCGCCAGTTTGGGATGCGCCAGGTTCGGTTTTTGAGGGAGAGACTGTGCTAGAAGCAGGTACAGGTGGCGTGCTCTTGTCTGGAAACGTCCAAGAGTCGGGAACGACAATGAAAACATAGTCCTTCTCATCAGCTGGAGGGGCAGCTACCATAAGGCTATGGTCAAGCAGGCCAACGATCTTGCCGACGCAGCTGAAGGGCACACCTGGAACAAACTGTGTATCTTTCCTATCTGCCATCTTTTTGCAGAGGAGAGAGAATGGTAAAGCGCGAATAGGAAAGAGAATAAAAACTTGAAAGGGGTGGAAGCCTTTGAAAGGACTCTTTGATGGCTGACCCGGAGTAATGTAGGTGCAGCACTGGATAAATGCACAACATCTCAGCTGCACATCATCCAACAGCGGGACAGAGTCCTTGATCAAGTGGGTTTGACCTGTCCCTAGAACCTGCCCCGTCATAGAAACAACCGGTTGGATAAGTGGAAAGCCCTCACTATTATAAAGAGTTCGTCGGTCAATGCTGATAGTTACATTAGTGGCAAGCGCAATAATCGAACTCGAGCTAAGGGGAAACGATAAGTCTGCTTACGCTTGGTATCCAAAGTCGCGTATGAGAACAACTGGAACCTTGTACACTTCGCCGTCACCATCTTCATCGGTGAAAACATCAGGCTCCCGTAGCACCCACTCCAGTGCGTAGGGGTGTACTTTGCCAGTGAAATGGAACCACTGATTCTCCCATTCCGATTCAACAATCTGCTGGTTATAGATAGAGAGGTTGAGACTAAAGTAAATCGGCAGTGGATCAGGGGATCGATACCCTTCAGGACGCAGCACAGAATATTCAGGCAGTGTCATATAGGGAGGGGGTGGAAGGAAAACCCTGCTAAGAGCTTCAATATTAAGGCTCTTTATAAGTTGTTCATCTGATGTAGGAAACCGCGTTGGGGTATCCAGCTGACCAAAAAAAGACATAGTCATATCACTACCAAGGTTTTTCTGAGAGTCATGAGGCATGCGCGGAGGGGGATGACCGCTAAGAGTGGAATTTGAGGTAGAATTTGAGGTAGAAGTAAATGAAGACATGATATATTGAACTAGCAAAGGTTTTAGGGAAAAAAATGGGAAAGCAGTTAAGATTACGGCTTTATAAGAGAGAGAGAGAGAGAGAGAGAGAGAGAGTAATTATAAAATAAGCCTGTAAGATTGGCATGCAAATATATAGATAAAGAAGAAACACATCTGATATTTATAATTAATTAAATGATATAGTATATACAATGCGAAGATTGATACCACTTGGTAAAGATACTGTATTTTATTGTGTAGAGAGGATGTGGCATCGCCGACCTCCATCTAACATTTTCAGCCAAGAGCTACTATCCCTGCCGATGTGGATACTGTCACGGGCCAGATGAGATCAACTCAAGAGGTAATGCCACTGTATTGCGAGAATACTACGATGGAGAGGAAAGAGAGAAAGCGGGCAGGCGCGTAGACGCGTAGACGCGTTGATAGTCTCTGTGGCCTGCCCCGTGCGCCCTAGTGAAAAGAGGTGTAGGTTGGGGGGACTGGAAGACTAATTATATCACCGAGGGCGTTCCATGTGTCATTGCGGAGACTAGTGCAGACGTTCCTACAGAGGATGGACAGGGCCAGATAAAAAGAGGCTCCTACTCTAATAGAAAAGTACGGAGGACAGTGCAATCGCTTTTTGCCGGTTGAAACAATGTCTCTAAAAAGCCTGCCCCGCCATTCCTCATTCCCCGTAAACCATGTGTGCAACCCCCCTCTGCACCTCGCTAAACATAAACACTTTGTTGGTAATCGGCCCATTGCGTTTTCCACAGGCTACGAGGTTGAACTCGGAATGCCCTTCGAAAGCTCACCGCACTACGCGAAGTAGCTATTCCACAATACGCCCTCTAGGTCTTCCAATTGTTCTGATGTGAAATACTACGCACAGTTAGCGGTCTGCTATATTCACGACCCCCGCCATCCTGTTTTGGACAACTTGAGAGAGACATACCTTTTGATCCACGGTCCAGCTGTCCTGCCTCGTCTTCTTAAACTCGCTTAGAATCGCCTTCGTTGCCTTGCCCACCACTCCAGGATCGCCCGCCGCTCTCCTAGCTAAGTTTGCCAACACTTCGGGCATCCACTCGGGTGGCGGAGTCACATAGGGGAAAGCTTCGATCAATGCACCCAGCCCTAGGACTGCCCCGTGCCTACTTGTGGTTTGCTTGTGCACATCTACTGGCGTCTCTGTGCTGGGGACCTGGGGTCCGCGCTTTGGCATTAGGTTGTGCCGCAGCTCATCCTCGAACCGAGTCTTGAGGTGTGCAATCATCGGGTCACGGATGTGTCGAGGCGAGCACCGGATCATGCCAGCTAGCGTAGTGGAGGCGCAGGACCGCACCTCCAGTTGCGAGTCGCCCAGCATATCCGACACGGTGTGGAAAAGGAGGTCCCACTGGGCACTCCGGGTCAGGAAAATCCGCCTAAAGTAGATCACCTGCATGTTGATCAGCGCCCGCAACCGCTGGTGCCAGCTGGCAGCCGTCTTTCCGATACGGATGAGCGCCTCAATGAACTCGGCGTCCTCCCCGTCTCGGAATGGGATGTTGGGGAGGTGAAGGTATACGTGGTAAGCTAGCCTCATCAGCTCGGGATCTTCCTTGACATCCATCATGTGCAAAAGTTCTTCCATGAATGGCGTTGGGAAGAAGGGCACAAGTTGAGTGCACTCATGTGATGAGAGGGTGCAGTCAAGCCACATCAACACCGTCTTGGACCCGGACGTGTACGAACTGGGCGTCTGCTGGCCAGGAGTTCGTTCATGGCGCCACTTTTCCAGCCGACCAAACACTTCCTTGATGGTCGACGAGAAGTCTTCAGTGGGTCGGTAAGGCTGAATACCGATAGAAGAATGTGCCTTATTCTCGTCCAAGAGTGTGTGAACATTCTCGAATGACTCGTGGTAACCTGTCTTGTAGATCACCGACAGAACGCAGCCGATGGCCTCACGCACTGCCTTGTAGGGGTGGTCAATATGCGCCAAGAAGTTGTCGAGAATGGGTGCCTCGTGACGAAAGTGCCAGCCACCATCAGCGACTACGAATCCCAGCAACTGCACCTTGGATGACTCCTTGAAGGCGGCATTGGACGACATGTCTAGGCGGAACGCTCGCAAAGCATCCACGATCTCATGCGATCGCCGAGGATCCTTCGAATCAAGAATCAAATGCAGACATGTGAGCCAATACTGCAGGTTCTCTGGAGTCAAGTCATCCGCAAAAATCTGAAGCAAGAATGGCGCCGCAAATTCCCAAACCCGGTTTCGGATCTCTGGGGGATTACCGCTAGAGCTTGCAAGTAGCGCACCCAAGATCTCAGAGGTGGCTCGGTGCTGATGCCTGTCACTACCATCGCCATACACCTCCGTCGTCAACTCCTTAATGTCGTCCATGGTCACGGCAGTCTTGCCGTAGTGCATCAAGTCAAAAAGGTGCATCAGAAGATAGACGTTGCTCATGCGGAACCGATCTGTTGAAGCATCTCGTGGCTCTTGCTTGATGTACTTAAAGCAATGGGTGAACCATTCACGCGTCACTATTGCGCCGACCTGTGCCCTAACAGCACTCTCTACCTCGTCGTAGGAGTCAAATGGCAGAGGCTTAGCGCGGAACGCCATAAACTTCTTTCCCCATACCAACCAGCCAGGGTGGTCGGAATCAAGTATATATTCTGCGCCATCAGGCTGCTTGAAGGCTTCAAGGAAGCGCCCAGTGAATGCCGCATCTCCTTTCTCCACGGGGATTGCAACCCTATTTCTATCTCCAATTTCCTTCTCGAGAAGGTAGTTGCGATACTCATGGCCACACAACGCGCGTGTATCGATTGCGATGAAGACATCAATAAACGCGTTCAGATAATATCCTCTGAGACTAGGGTGAGGGTCGTTTGTCCCCTGGGCAACTAGGTTGATGAACTCAGTAGGCGCTAGACCCACGAATCGAAGACACAAGTTTGTCGCAAAAATAGCACAGCGTGTAGCGATCTTCCAGTGCGCGCCCTTGGCCAGTTGTATGAGCTCTAGGCCAAGGCTGGCCTTAGAATCCTCCACTCTACTTCGGCGTTGGAGGGTGAACTGATAGCGCGAATTGATTGTAGTAGAAACGTCATCTGCTGGCTTGATCGTGCTGATAACGGTATCGTCCACAATGATCATCCGTTCAAATGGTCTCCCGAAATCATTTAGATTATATAGCGCAGAAGATCCCAGGTTTTGGATGGACGGCTTGTCGATGCCAGCCGTTTTGATGTACAGACGCATAGCCTCAGGAGCGAAACGCCAGTCTTTGAGCAAAGTCTCAATGAGAGACGTGAACAGCAAGGTGTACATGCCTCCCTTGACTCGGTCATAGTCATTTGTTTCAATGGCGTGTTTCAACTTCTCCAGAATGACGGGAATCACCAAAGGTTTGCCTCCAATGAGTACCTCTAGCGAAGATTCCTGGACGCTTTGTGCCACCCGCCGAACATCCGCGTATAGCGACAAGCAGGATTCAGCGAGGTCAAGCAAGAGTTGCTTGTCCAGTTCACTTTTCTGCCTTGCGGATGCGTTGTGTTTACGACGCAGGAGCTGATACGCCTCGGCTCTCTTGATGAGCAAAGGGCGGGGATACACCTTTCTGAGACCTTTGATCTTGAAGGCGGAGATTTCTGCCTTGTACAATCTCAGATGCCTCTCAAGAGGATGGGCGGAACGTTCAATGCCAACATCAATGATCCAGGTCCGGTAGGCTGCATACAGCGCAGTGAAGCAATTGACATCGTCCTCTTGGTTCGCGTTGAGGAAGGAGTGTGTCTTTGTGAGGAGATGACCCAGCTCGTCCCGCAGATCATGAATCTTGCCGTAGGCGGGATCACTCGATTTGAGAAGGTACCCTGCGTTGTAGCGGAACTGAGGCCGCAACTCTTCGTCTTCGGCAACCTCGGCAAGCGGGCTCTCTTCCTCGTCCACCATCATCTCGTCTTCGTCCCCGACATCATGGTCTTCACATCGTTTAAAAATTATTATTATTATTGGCAAAAACAAAGCAGGAAATTTGTAGAAAACGCGCTCAATAGGGGTATTTCCTCGACTAATGTTATAAGATTAGCTGTAGGGGTGATTGACTTCGACTAACTTGGGCCTAAGTACCTCGATTTAATAGGCAATTATATATAAAAATAAGTACTATGAACCGTACAGGGCTAGGGAATATCCCATTGTACCTAAATCCACCTAAATCCACTCCATTACATCCACTTTCCGGTCTAAGTGTAGTGGATTATTACGTAATCTGAGCGCCGACAAGTGGATGTAATAGAGATGGACCACTTATATGTGGTCCAACTGACCTTACTCGACTCCGGAAAACCTACACGTACTGGAGAAACCTGGCGAGGGCGCAGCGGCGGGCAGGCCATAGACAGGACAACCTAGAGAGCCGGGCAAAGGTAGCATCCAAAGAGTACCACGACAGTATCAGAAGACAGAAGAAGGCCCACTGGGACGACTTCCTCGCAGACGGCGCCAATATCTGGCAAGCAGCCAAATACCTCAAACCCGGTGGCGACATGGTCGGCGACAAAATCCCCCGGCTGAAAAGGGCGGACGGGACGACAACGCAGGACAAGGCGGAACAGGCAGAAGAACTGCTGACGGCATTCTTCCCGCCGCTGCCAGCAACCATCGAAGACGAAGGTCCACGACCGCGGCGGAGAGAAGTGGCCATGCCAGACTTGACGTTGGAGGAGGTGGAGGAGAAAGTCATGGCAGCCAAGGCGTGGAAAGCACCCGGAGAAGACGGCGTGCCGGCGATGGTGTGGAAGCAACTGTGGCCGGTGGTCAAGGAACGCGTGATGCATCTGTTCCGCACCTCACTGGATGAAGGACAGCTACCAGACCAGTGGAGAAGCGCAAAGATCATCCCGCTCAAGAAGCCGGACAAGGGCGATTACGCACTCGCAAAGGCATGGAGACCAATCTCGCTGCTGTCGACGCTGGGAAAGATCCTCGAGGCGGTAGTGGCGGACAGGATCTCATACGCCGCCGAGACGTTCGGCCTCCTGCCCACAAACCACTTTGGGGCAAGGAAGCGGCGGTCGGCAGAGCAGGCTCTGCTGCTCTTCCAAGAACAAGTATACAAAGCATGGCGGAACCGCAAGGTGGTCAGCCTGGCCAGCTTCGACATCAAAGGCGCGTACAACGGCGTGTTCGATGACAGACTGCTACAGAGGCTGGAAGCAAGAGGTATCCCCAAGAAGCTGGTGCAATGGATAAGCGCGTTCTGCTCCAATCGCACGGCCAGCATTGTGGTGAACGAGTACACGTCAGAGCAACGGGAGCTGCCGCAAGCCGGCCTTCCCCAAGGATCGCCGCTTTCGCCAGTGCTCTTCCTGTTCTTCAACGCAGACCTTGTGCAAAGCAAGATTGACTCGAAAGGCGGATCGATGGCGTTTGTCGACGACTACTCGGCCTGGGTCACGGGGCCGACGGCGGAGGCGAACAGGGACGGCATACAAGCCATCATTGACCGGGCACTGGCGTGGGGGAAACGCAGTGGAGCGACGTTTGAGCATGACAAGACAGCAATTGTCCACTTCACGCGCGTAGCTGAACGCACCAGCGAGGCGCCGTTCACGATCAATGGAGAGGAAGTCAAGCCCAAAGCGAAGACCAAACTCTTAGGGGTAATCATGGACACGGAGCTCAGGTTCAAGGAACACATGGCCAAAGCCGCCACGAAAGGTCTCCTGGCAGCCATGTGTCTAAGGAGACTCAGGATGCTGCCACCACAAGCTGCCAGACAACTCTTCGTCGCAACCGTTGCCCCAGCCATGGACTACGCGTCTGTCGTATGGGCGCATGCGCGCGGCGAAAGAGAATTGAAAGAGTTCAACAGGGCACAGAAAATAGGAGCGCGGGCCATCACGGGAGCCTTCCAGACGGTAGCGAGGGCAGTAGCTGAAGCGGAAGCCAGCATCCAAACAGTACACGAGCGACATGCTCTGGCTGGAATGAAGTTGTACATCAATATGCACACGCTGCCAAAGAAACACCCGCTAGCGACACTCAAAGTATCAGTGAGTTGAAGGTACATCTCGCCGATGAAGAGACTGGCGCTTGCCCTCGGCGAGAGCGGAATCGGGCGGATGGAAACAATCGAAGCCTATGCAGCACCGCCGTGGCACGCCCGCGTGTCGCTGGTGTGTGAGGCAGATCGGAAGGTGGCGATAGCGGCAGCCAACAGTGTCGAAGACATCACCATCGCGACCAGCGCTTCCGACAGAGGAGGAATGACGGGCATGGGAGGCATCATCAGCCACAAAGCAGCAGGGCAAGAGAATAGGGTCATGGCCAGGTACTCGGTCACTCTCGGCTCGCGAGACGACCAGAACCCCTACACAGCCGAGCTAGGGGCGATAGCGATGGCATTGCGATGCATGCCTGACGGATTACGGGACCGAAGGCTTACCATACTGTCAAGCGGCCAGTCAGCATTGAAGGCGATCGCGCGACCACGACAACAATCGGGACAGTGCGCCATCCGAGAAATCTACAACCACATCCGACGGCTAAGAAAAGGCAACAACAGGGTCAAGATGATTTGGGTACCCTCTCGGGATGATGCGGTCCCCTTGGGGCCTAAGGCGAAGAGACAGGCGCAGAGAGCAACTGAATCGGGGCGCATGCCAGAAACACAGCCGTACCAAGCCCGATCGACGCGGATAATACTAGCGAGAAAGCAGCTACAACAGCACCAGACACTACCGGACAGAGTGGGCGGCTTCTCCAAGAGGGTTGACAAAGCGCTACCAGGCATACACACAAAGGTTTTATACGGCGGACTGAAGAGACGCGAAGCAGATACGCTTTCGCAGTTGCGCACGGGAATGGCGAGGATTAACAGCTACCTGTCGAGGATCGGTGCAGTGGAATCAGACTTGTGCGACTGTGGAAGGGCAGTCGAGACGATGGAACATTTTCTCTTTCGCTGCAGCAAGTGGGATGCACAACGCGAAGGCATGCGGCGAATCGGACAAAGCGAGATGGGAAACCTCTCATTCTTTCTGGGAGGAAAGTCGGCATCGGACGGACCGAAGTGGTCACCTAACCTACAGGCGGTGGGAGCAACGATCAAATTTGCGATGAAGACAGGAAGGTTGGGAGTGAAGTAGGAGAATGGGACATACTAACAGCCGGAACCAGGAAACAGTGGCACAATACTAACACAATACAGCCTCATTTTGACAGACCACGCTTCAGCTGCTGAGGATAGGATGCTGAACACTTGGAGAAATTGGCCTTCAAGCAGGCCTGTCAGAGAGAGTCAAGCGAGGCCAAGCGAAAGCGATCCAGGGAGAGAAAGTGGGGCTTTACTTGTGGTCAGGATTGAAGGTGGCAGAAATGTAAATAGCATAGCGTATTCCATGGCCCTATGAGATCCGTTCTCCCGGGCGTAATAAATCTACTACTACTACTACTATGTGGTCCACGTGGATTTACAGTGTAGTGGGTCCGAGCCTTGATCGAACATGCCATGAGAGAGTACAAACTCAACGGAAGAGCGCTCATTAATACCCCAGAATCGCTTTGGAAGATCCTGACGGCGGCTGGAGATGACTCAGAGGCAGGATCCGTCATTCTCGTACTAGATGCACTCGACGAATGTGCTGACGGAGAACGTCGGGACTTGATCAAGAGGTTGAAAGACTTCCTCGACCGCAAGAGGCAGGGGGTGAGAAAAGTAAAGTGCCTCTTGACAAGCCGTCCGTATGAAATCATCGTTTCTGAATTTCAAGAAATGCTTAATTATTTTCCATACATTCGCATACCAGGGGAAGAAGAGTCAGAAACAATCAGCCAAGAAGTGAACCTCGTCATCAAACATAGAACGAGTCAGCTCGCTCGGGTGAAAAGGCTATCGGATGAAGTCAAGCATCATCTAAATCAGAAACTACTCAGCATTCCGCACGCCACATATCTCTGGGTATACCTTGTATTCGACTACCTGAAGGAGGAAGATTTCAAAAAGACCGTGAAGGGAGTTGATTCCGCCATGGCAACGCTTCCAAGGAATGTCAACCAGGCTTATGAGAAGATTCTGCGCAAGTCCAAGGACCACCCCATGGCAGTGATCGGAATGGTCCGGTATGAGTTGGTATTGGTACGGTATATACCGCCAAGACTTGGTATGGTTTGAGGAAATCTCAATACCATGGTATTACCGGTATACCAAGTCATACCGGTAGCGCTAAAAATAAGCCGAGGTAAAGCACTTAGCGGCGGGAACTGGCTAGAATCTAGACTAAACAGGCTAGTCTAGCAGGCTAGTCTATAAAAAAACTCGCTTGATTTGATGCATCAGTACCGTGGGATCTCCATTCCCCATATCGCACCGACGATACCTGTCGCACTGAGGTTGCGTTTATAGTAGGAATGGGTTATCAATTATTGTGGTGAACGGCGGTAGTATGTTGTTGATTGTTTGTTCTTGTGCGGGGTAGTCCCTCACACAGTTTTCTTGTAGCATAACTATAGCTAGATGACTAACTAATTTGGTTGTCTTGAGATCATGCCTACCCTGCAACAATACCTTTCTTGACATCGTCACCGACTCACCGGCGCCCATTCCATGTTCGCCATAAGGATGCACGGTAAAAGAATTACAAAAATCGGTAGAAAAAATCGATAGAAAAACGATTTTCTTAATTTCATACATTTGAATCTTCTTACAAGCTTGTCTTCCATGGAAACTTTTGGAAAGTGTAGTTATATGATTGCTTTTCTGTTCTGAAACCGCATCACCTTCTTATTCCCTATTTTGGCAATTCAGATCGATAGAGAGCCGCTTGATGGTTCAATTAAAGAGACCTGTATATAGGGCGTAATGTAGAGGTAAAACAAAAATGAATAAAATCGATCTGCCCTCGCTGTAAGGAGATATTCGTTTTGTCACGTGATACCCTTTATGCATGATAAAAGTGTTGACGGTATTACTGGTCTTACCGGTATGGTCTTACCGGTTATTATGTAAGCAGTCGGTATGGTATGGTTTGACCCTCATACCATACCATACCGGACCATTCCGATCACTGCCCCATGGTTCGAAAAGCCTTGACCATCATCTTCGCAGCAAGCCGGCCGCTATCCTTGGCAGAGATGAATGCAGCTGTCAACACAGACCGCAAGACGCTATCCATTGAGGACCTTGATCTTGAAGGGGAAGAGGACTTCAAATCACGTCTCAGATCTTGGTGTGGATTATTTGTCTCCGTCCACAATGGCAAGATTTATTTCCTGCACCAAACAGCTCGAGAGTTTCTTCAAGGATCGGCGTTACCTGCAATTGTTCCAGTCGAGCCAGAATGTTGGCAACAGTCGATTATCGCCCAGGAAGCCCATGCTTTGCTTATGGAGATTTGTCAGATTTACCTCATCATCACTGTTTGGAAATTTGACAGCCACTTTTCAGATGTCGAGCAAGCCAACCAGTGCCTCAGCGGACTCACCTTTCTGCGGTATTCAGCGCAATATTGGCCACTTCATCTCGGAGAGTCAAATATTGACAACACGGCACATCTGGAATCAATACTGGAAACTACCACACTTGCTCATCTATCGAGACAACTCAATCGATCAAGCGAGACTCTGGGTCGATGCTATCGACAGTCACGCAATATAGACCAGTTGTGGATGGCAAGCAGTGTAGCTGAGCTGACTATCTCCATAACGCCAAAAGATAGTCCAGACTTAATAGAGCATGTCAGAAACTTTGGAATTCAGCTTGCCACTCGATACGAGCGACTTGGTCCTTCGGACGATCTAAGACGGAGTATTAAGGCTCGAGTAATTGTGTTCAGCGCGCATGAGAGTCACCCTAGTTACACCGCCATGATGAACAACATTGTGAGGTGGCCAGAAATGCGATTTTCGGAGTGGATCGACAAGGTGGACTTTGGACAGGCCATCGAATTGACGAGGGTGGTCTCCGAATCCATTCTAGATGGCCACTCTAGTTAGGCGGAGTGTCTTAATACCCTGAGCAGCTTACTGCGTCTTCAATACCTCCTCACTGGAACAAATATGGGCTTGGGTGAGGCTATTGCTACCGCCAAAGTGGTCATCGAAATCACTGATGAATATCATTCAAGCTACTCAGAGTATTCAACCAACTATGCGAGAGTACTAGGCGATCACCTCTCGAGCCTTCATCGAATGCGACACCCAGGGCATGCTGTCGATATTGCTGGTAATTCTCTTCACACTGCACCTCACGCTTATCCAGGCCTTGTGGAATACTTGAGTATCCTTGACGATACATTGGATACACTTCCAAAGAACCCCTTTGCGACTGCAAGGCCAGAAGGGGCCGTCAACATTGCAAGGGATAATTGACAAGACTCTAGAGTCTCTTATCCCACAGCCTCCATGTCCGACGACCACGCCTCCAAGTATACTTCCAGCCTTCCGGTTCTTTCCGTCGCTGGCTAAATAGGAGACCCACTTGACTTGTTATTGAACGATTCAGTAGCAACGCAGTAACTATGGTACACGCTGCCAAAGAAGCACCCGCTCGCGACACTCAAGGTGTCGGCGAGTCGAAGGCAGTAGTGCACCGAGTCTCACTCAGCACAATTTCATAGATAGATAGGAAGTATTTAATGTACGTCTATTTCCCCCTCAGCTAACCTAAGCATCAGCCAGATGGTTGGTTGGCACCCTCACTGAGGTGCAACTCTTCAGGCCGATTTCGTTTCGATGGCCTTTCCGAACCCAGCGCTTTCTTTCTCTTGAATGATCCGGTGGATTCGTCTCCCGGGATTAAGCTGGTATCACCCGAGAATGTTTCTTGGGAGTTTGGCGGTAACGTAAGTGAGGGATGTGGATCCATAGGCAGTGCATCTCCCGCATGGACGTTATATTGTGAGGCTTGAGTCACTTCACTCTCGAGCCTATTGATTAGCTCTCTCTGCACGGTTGTGAGTCTCTGCAGTGTCTCGAGGCGTTTGTCTCCCTCGACTGATTGGATTTGTTCCATCTGCCACCCATGAATGGCCTCAGCCGATTTTGCTTGTTCCGTTCGGTACGCGTGGAGGGCATCATCCTCCAGAGGAAAATCAGCACTTAGGTTTTCAAGCCCACAACCAACTTTTATTGTCGAATGCAGTTTTAATATATGCTTCACTGTCTAAGGAAGATCATAAAAAAGGAAGCCTCATTATTTTTAGATCTGTATTACTATCGCGGCATGATGTTGAAGTTGACAGCTAAGGCCACGACCCCCCTGGTCGCGACCCCACCCTCTCGCGCACCCACACCGCGACGCGGTCGCGTAATCTCCTTCAGAACACTCAACCATAACATCATCATTTGATATCTAATTGCACCCAAATTTTAAATATGAATCCTCCTAATAGTGACCATGAGATCCTCCTAAGAGAAGTTGTTGAAAAAGTCAAAGCCGGCGGCTCAATTCGCAAGCTCGCAAAACAGTATCATCTGCACGAGTTAACAATCCGTGATCGAAGAGATGGTCGAGAAGATGCACATTCCGCTCAAAGCAAAGCCCAGAAATTATCACCAATTCAAGAGCAGCACTTAGTTAACTATATACTCGAAGAAGAAGTTGCTGGACGCGCGTTGTCGCACGCAGAGATACGCGACGTTGCACACGAGATTCTCGACCCTGATGGTAATGACAACACCATCGGCCGCCACTGGGTAGAGCGCTTTATCCAACGCAACCCAAAGCTTAAGACTAAGGGATCTATATCTATTGAAGCTTCTCGTTCGAATGAGGCTACTCCCGAGAGCATACGACCATTCTACGAGGTGCTATCGCATGAAGTTGAAGCCAAGGATGTCTGTTCAGATAATATCTACAACATGGACGAACACGGCATCACTGAGGGCGCGACTAAGGCCGGGAAAGTGGTCGGAACAGAGCTAACTCGCCGCTCGATGGTCTCAGAGAACGACTGCCGCGAATGGGTCTCTATTATAGAGGCAGTCAACGCCAGAGGGAGACGCCTAAAGCCCTGTGTGGTCTTCACCGGAAACAACCTCCAAGGGCAGTGGTTTCCTGAGGCTGTTCCTGACTGGGCTTATGACTGTACGCAGACCGGCTTTGCCAACGGCGAGATATGCCAGAAATGGCTCAAGGAGGTATTTCTCCCGTCTACGAAGCCCAAGGACCCGACTTCTTGGAGGATCCTGATCATCGACGGCTTCTACGGTCATATCACGCCCCGATTCCGATTTCGAGCACTATTCCACCGTGTTCAGGTCCTCTATTTACCTCCCCATTCATCTCATATCACGCAGCCGCTTGATGTTGGTGTATTTAGCCCGTTGAAGACCGCATTTCGAGCAGGAGCGCGCCGGTATGCCTCCATGTCAGCAAGCGGCCCAATTCAAAAACAACGCTTCATCACAACCTATAAAATAGCTTCAGAGAAAGCCATGACCAAGAGGAACATCCGAAGCGGTTTTTCTACTGCGGGAATATACCCAATTGATGTGGAAAAGCCGCTAGCACAGGTTGTCATTACCCAGCAACTCCCTGCCCCTAACCCGCCGCCCCAAACGCCTAAACGCAAGAGATCTACGAAGTCAAAGGTTCCCTATACACCAAAGGGCACAGCTGATCTTCTCAAGCAGCTAAATTGGCTGCAAGAAGACCTCAGCAACTCTGAGAAGACTATCAATGAGATTGCCACTAAGTCAGGTCAACTGATCGAACGGCTACACAGCGAATTAGCCACAACCCGGGCACGAGCTACGTATCTTGAAGACCTCCTAGAGTCACAGAAGCCCACAGGCCGGAAGGCCGTTAAATACAACCCCAAGGCTGCGTTTCCTACGCATACAGAGATTGTCAAAGCCCGACCTACGCCTAAAGACAAGTCACAAGAGAAGCCGCAACGCAAGAGCCGACGGATTGAGTTAGCGCAAAAAGACGACCACCGTTCGACTCAGGACAGCATGATGTATCAGTTCCAGTTGTAGCTATTTTTAATATAATTATTTCATGGAGAAATGCGGTGTTGAAGTCACAGCTTGATCCTGGTGTGGGTGCGCGAGAGGGTGGGGTCGCGACCAGGGGGGTCGTGGCCTTAGTGCAGCGTTACATTTCCTTTTGTGGAATAATCCAATTCATGAATCGAGCGTTACATTTCCTAATATGGTTAGTTCATCTAAACTTGCGAAGTTTAGCCGCACAAAGTGACTCTTCATACTATTACTGTAGAGAAGTACTTTACAGTCCCCAGAGGCATTTCTGCTCACTGCAGGTTGCATGGTGCGGGGCTGACAACTTGGTTGCCGAGCCACTCATCATCTAGCAGCAATCCAAGGCTAATCACTAGGCATTTTTCCGCTTTCTTTATCTTACAGCCTGGACTCCCCTTGCCTATTCTTGGGCACATTTACCTCTCGGTCATGGTAAACGGTTCTGGGTGTATTTGTGAGTTGTCCAAGCATCTCTCCTCCCCCATTTCTAGCAACTAACTGCCTCATTAGCCGGCTGCCGCCTGAAGAAACCACCCTGCTCATTAACGTTGCACATTGGGCCATACATCGATTCCAAACTGCATCGCCAGTTCAGTCTACCTTTCATGTCGCCAAGTCGAAGACAGCGGCGTCGTGTCTATGAATACGAACCTCTGCCACTTCGATGCTTTCGACTACTGGAGCTCACTGCTGGGGAAACACTGTACAGCGATGTGACCTGCCGACTCTTGCCTTGCAGTTTTGCTGTCGCTCCTCCGTACGAAGCTCTATCATATACATGGGGGGACGATGAAAGCAAATGTCGAATAACCGTGAATGGCTTGGCATTTTTCGTGCGACAGAACCTCTTATCGATCCTGCGCCGGTTACGACAACCAAGACAAAAGAGAATCATATGGGTCGATGCGATATGCATCAACCAGAACAGCACAGCAGAAAAGAGTGCCCAAGTTCCCCTTATGGGGGAGATATACAGTCAATCGAAGAGGACCATTGTCTGGCTTGGTGAAGAGAGATTCTACACTGAAACTGCCATCAAGTTCATTCCGGAACTCACCGTGGTTGCCAAGGCTGACATCAGCGTTGTCTGGAAATATCTATTGAGCCAAGATACATTCCTTCGGCAGATGTCATCCCTTATCTGGTTTTTTTACCACCCCTGGTGGACAAGGACATGGGTTATCCAAGAAGTCGCATTGACCAAATATGTACACATCATGTGTGGCCCACATCAACTTTGCTGGTCCACGATACATTCTTTCATCATGGCTTGGATGGACATTAAGAATGCGCCCGATCTGGAAACATGCAATAGCCACCAAGCAGCTGCACTTCGAAGCCTTGGCATGCTAATCGCCAACCACACGGAAGCGTTAGCAAGGCTAAGAGAGCAGTTCCAATCAAGTCCTTCTGCACCGGAGTGCATGGAACTAGCGAATTTGCTTTGGTCATTCAAGTACCGCTCTGCGACTGATGCCCGCGATAAGATTTACGGATTTCTGGGCCTCCTTACGGGTCACGGACTTCGAGTTGACTATAGCAAAGCACCCCAAGATATCTACATTTCCGTTTTTCAATCATTCTTAGTGAGAGATGGAGGTCTTGACTGGTTTCGTTGGATGACCGGAGAGCAGATAAGCGGAGATAAGAAAGCATCCTCAACCCTCAATCTTCCTTCTTGGGTTCCAGATTTTGGTTCACGGACTACATACCCAATCTCATCATTCATACCAAATGCGGAAAGAGGGGAACGCCAGCGGATTTTCTCAGCTGCTGGATCTGACCGTTCCAGATCGCTGGTTACTCTCCAGTTTGAAGATAATGATCGCACACTGGTAGTCAGGGGCCTGATTTTCGATGTAGTGGACCAACGCGGACACATCTTTCCATTACCGGACCAAATCAATCTTAGTGGCTGTCAAACAGAACCCATTCTCACCCAATGGAAGAACATGGCATTTGCTACGCCATCCGAGCCATACAATACGCGTTTAGAGAAGGAGGATGCTTTTTGGAGAACGATTCTAACTGACCGGGAGTTAGAGGGACTTCACTTCAAAGATAACGCTGGATGGGTTCCGGCTAAGCGGCTTACATCGACAGCAATATATATCCCTCCCAAAACAGCTGATGAGGAGCAAAAAGTACTCAGAGCTATGAGACGGGGACTCTGCGTATATGGAAGAAGATTCTGTATAAGTGAAAATGGCTACTTCTGCCTCCTACCGGCGACCTCTAGAAAGGGGGACTTGATTAGCGTTTTACTTGGAGGAGAAGTGCCGTATGTCCTCAGAAGGCAGGCCAAGAACATCTTCCGGATGGTTGGCGAATGGTAAGTTCAGTATACCGACGTGACAAAAACATGGGGCTGATAGACTACCAGTTATGTTCATGGGATAATGAACGGTGAATTGGTAACAGGAGATTTTGAAAGCCATCGAATTTTCAAACTGCAATGAGATGATAAGAGACCTAGCGCTTGTTGAACAGCTGTAACTATAGTACTATCTATCTTTAGCAAAATCAAGGGAAATAAAGTAGACAAGATGCAATCGTAAGTTTTACAGATAAAAGTGGAACTTTAAGTACTATTGAAGTAGGGAGTTACCTAAATTTCCTGATCATGACATAAGTTCATGCAGTAGGAAGATTGACTGCGAAAGGCCCAAACTTGGGGTACTCACTTCCGCGAGGCTGGTATTATCGATGACGCCACTATTGTACCTTTCGTTATGAGAATTTGTAACCCGGATATGGAGAGCTACTCAGTATGGTATGGCCGTTATTGGAGGTCCATAGGTATGAGTACTCCCGAGTATTTTACAGATCTCATGCTAGCATCCTACTTTGGCCACGATGTCATTGTCAAGCTACTGCTTGAAAAAGGGTCCAACATTAAGTCCAGTGACCAAAATGGTCGGACACCACTATCGCTGGCTGTGGACAATGGGCATGACGCCATCGTCAAGCTACTGCTTGAGAAGGGTGCATACATCGAGTGCAAGGATATATATGATCAAACACCGTTATTACTGGCTGCTGTTTATGGCCACGAGGTCATCGTCAAGCTGCTACTTCAGAAGGGTGCCGATTTCGAGTCTAAGGACAAATATGATTGGACACGCCTACTATGGGCTACTGAGAATAAGCATGAGGCTATTATCAAGCTGCTGCTTGAGAAGGGCGCTAACGTCGAGGTGATAGACAGCAAGTATGGTCAGACACCGCTATCATGGGCCGCTAAGAATGGGCATGAGGCCGTCGCTAACCTTCTGCTTGAGAATGGCGCCGATTTCGAGGCGAAAGACAAAACTGGACGGACACCCCTATTATGGGCTGCTGAGAATGGGCATGAGGCTATTTTCAACCTGCTTCGACGAAAGTCTCGACAAATGTGACACTATTTTGCTGCTAGATTCAGGGGGCTTCCTCCTTGGGGGCTAACCGACACAAGAATGCATAAATTCACACCTCCCCAAATGATGGAACTCGGTAGTCTGTGAGCAATCGACCTTCTGATCCCATGTCCTCTCGCCTATTGTCTTCGGGTTCTCCAGAATATGTACCATAGTATTGAAGTATTTAAGGCATGTTTATATGGTTTAACGTCTACTAAGTATGAGAGGAGAATAACCCATATACGCTAAGTGTGTCAAGTTTATCCAACCTCTCCTTGATTTCATATACCTCATTTAACTGTTTCAGCTTCTTCCTTGCATCTTCGATATCGGCCAAGCATTGACTAGTTTCATTTGAATGAGTTCGAATCTGGCCCTCAATGCCTGCTGCAATCTCATCCAACTTGCTCAAACATCCCCTCACACCTTCGTGGTGACCCTCTTCACGTGCGACTTCCAGGGCTTTATCCATCACGCTAGATAAGCGTGCTTTTACTGCTCGGAAGGTTGTGGCCGCCTCTTCGTTCTCTGATTCATTATTGCTGCTGCTAATAGGAACACCGTCTTCCCTCGCGTTTTCGTAACCACAGGAGGTCTGGTCCTTGAGAGAACGGAGTAATTCACGGAAATCTTCCATCACTTCGGCTTTGCCTCCATTTTGACTCAGTTTCGCGGTTGCCTCGCTGTGGACATGAGCTGCCTTCATAAGACGTTGCTCTTCGGCACGAATGAGCTGCTGGATCTGATCCTGGGAGGCTTGCATGATGGCATGTTTTCTCATGTCGTTGAGGAGGGAATCTTCTTCTGGAGATAAACGAGATCCGTCAGCGTTGCATAACAAGGAGAGTAGCGTCTGCCTCTCCATTGATTGATCTTCGATCGACTTAGGGACTGGCTCTCCACGAAGAATGCGCGACATATTGCTCAGGACAATGACACCACAGCTTGTTCCGTCGTCTTGCTGAGCACATTCCTAGTTCAGTTAGTCTCAATTGGCTTCAGATATCGGAGGTGTGGTGTGTGGGTGACAAACCGGACGTTCGAAGAGAAACTCTTGTGGCATAGCCCATTTCTCTATGCATTGCCGGAGTCGAGCTTGTACCTTCCGGGCACGCTCTTCATTCCCGATAGAATCGTAGAAGGCGCATATGGACTTGTCGTTATCGATTCGAATGATAGCCAGTGTCCAATGGGCCGGATCTTTATGATAAATGGGAAAGCAGAGCAATGACCCCACATTCAGGGAACGGGGCCTTGATGGTAGTTGATCCCAGTCCGGATCTTGAAACCACAAGGGGTATTGAATGATGACTGATTTTGAAGGGGTCAAGTTTATGAGAATTCGGGATATGAGGTCCATGACGTCATCACTCAATGCGACCTCGTTCGTGAGTTGATGATACAACTTAGTGACACTTGGTAGGGTATCGTCGAGGCGGGGTCTTTTTGTCAGGCGTTCGGCTGGATCCGGGGGCTCATCCTGAGTTAGGTCAACCCAATCTTGGTTGTGGGGACTCCTGTCGTGGCTAGCTGAGGGGTCTCCGCCTTCGTCACTTCTTTTTGGTGATCCGCGTGCTGCAATGCAATTCATTCCCGGTTCCTCGACGGACGGCAAAATAGATTCCACAATCGAATGGCGCTGACCGTCTGCTACCATGCTCTCCGTTACCCGCATGCAGGCTGCAATGCTGAATATCGGAGAGTCTCCCGATAGCTCCTTTCTCATATGGTGCCCAGTTTTCCAAATGTCTTCCAGGTCGATTCCATTGGCCAGAGCGGTTTGTGTGACGGCAAGCAGCGCTTTTAATGAATGCAGCCCTAGTTTTGGGCCTCGTTGTGGACGCACATCGGGAGGCAGCCAGGGAGTGCGACCCCAGGCTTTGTTCAGCTCGGCAACGCATTTCTCCTCGGGAGAGTGTATGCGGTTGCGTTGTCGTCTTGTCTTCTGGTTCTTCCGTGCTGATGAATGGTCAGGGATGGCAGCCTGGGTGTTTGTCAACGGACCCATTTTCGGACTCTATCCACAAGACACCGCAGAACATACTGGTAATTTTGATAAATCGCTTGCATAGACTGGATTGGACATCGAGAAACGAACATGCAGAGGGACCTGCACGTCCTAGTGAAGCTTCAGAATCGGATTCGGAGCACTTGTGGTCGGGAAAATTTGAGGGGATTAGAAATGGCGGGGCGAGGGGAGATGTATGGCGCCAAACCAATCGTAGTGTCACGTTCTTAATGGGGGTAATGGTCGGCTAAAGGGAGATGGAATAAGCCAATAATACAACTTTATTTGGGTTATAATAAGGAATTGCGACTGGTTTGTAAGTTTATAGGCCCCATATTTTATATGCCAATTAGGAGTGTTCATAATGACACGGTGGGCTGGCGGGAATCTAGACAAGCCAATAGGACGCATTAATTCACCCCCATTCTTTCTTGACGGTTCGTCCACACAGGAGAGGCAAGCCGGCCGCGGCTTACGCAGAGGTTGGCTTTTGCTCGATTCGCCAACACCGTCTTCTCGCCTTCGGTGTTCAAGTTCTTTCTAAATTCGAACATGGCCCGACGGCTTCTCGTTCTCGTGTGGAATCAAGAGAAACTCAAACACGAAATTGAGGATGCTGATTCGGAAAGGTGTCGCTCTATTTGGAACGCCTCAAGGTCGAGAAGTGAGAGCCCGAAGAAGAGCGCAAGACCCACTGGAAATGGACAACATGATGAGGATGGGGATTTTGCGCCTGGGCCCTTCCAGACAGCATCAGATGTGGATAGTGCCTACCATGACGACTCGCAGCACTTGGGTGAAAATGCTTCTGAAGCTTCTACTTTGGATGAGCCGGAGCGCGGTTGAAGAAGGAAACGTAAGTCTGAGGAGTACTTAGGGATGGATGATTCATATGGGATGAAACGAAGTGGATTAGATTTGTTGGCATGATCGATGACTTTATGATAGAGATTGAGTGACTAGAAGATACTTGACGAATGAATGACGATTGAGCGATATCAGGCCAGCTTGAAAAGTGAATTACGCCGGCGCTACACCGCGCAGTGATTTCAGCACATCCAGCTGCTCATCCATACGTCGGACTGGGGTGAGAAGATGAATATGAGGTTGAGATTAAATAGAACAACACGGTTCATTTCCTCCTCTTGCGGTTGCATTCAATGCACCTCATAGGACGTCCGATAGATTGACACCTAATGGCTTTCTACAACACTCTCTAGCTAGGTTGATAATATTATCACGAATGGTTGACTATAGTATCATCACCTCTACTGATAGTCAGAATGTGGGCGATTGTATATATGGTAGTAACGACTGGTGAGTCATCCTGAACTAGCAATACCATCAATCATTTGACCACATTCACCAACCAGAAATTCAAATGTAACCCATCGCCGTTAGCATTAGAACCAGAAGGTTAATAGCTCCGAAAACGAACTTGTACGTAGCTGGTGTCTTGTAAAGTCGAGACAAAATTAAGATATTTTGGACCGTATGATATTTCCTATCTTAAGGTACATCACCGTGACTAGAAGATCATCTTAACCTGAGTTTCTCCCAGCCTATCGAGTCTATTATAACTTGAGTTTTGTTTTTTGTCTCAATGCATCGAGCAAGGACTGAAGGGGGGATATCAGTATACCTTTTGAAGGCCTAAGGTCAGTTTTACCTCAAACTTGAAAGAGATTTGTTGTCTCTTGCAGGGCCTGTAACGCCTCAAAAAGTTTATCATTACAAGTTATTGTGATAGATGGCATAAGCTATTTAACCGGTTCGATTGCTAAAATGGAAGAAAAATTACTAGGTGATGATCCTACCAGGAGATAGTCAAATTAAATCTGGCCTACACGCCTCTTGTTTCTACTCAAAGCCAAAAGCTAGAAACGGCCTTAGTTTGGGAATTATTGCTCTCACATTCAGTAGTATCGCTCGAGTGCCTTTAGCCAGCTTCCAAAGCTCTCAAGCCATCTCCACGACGCGCAGCGGGAGAACCAGGGACCCTGATGGGATGATCTACGTTATCTCCTCTCCGGGGAAAGAGAAAACTGCGTTGATCCGTTGCCGTTTTTGGTTTTACTGGTAACCGTCATCGAAGACCCCATTGACGGCTTGTTTGACCGGCTGCAGTTACAACAGCTCCGCCGTAAGGGGCGAGTCTTACAAGCAGGGTGGATATGAGCACACGTCAGATAGGTGTGTGATTGCAGGCAGCTGCTCAAGTCGTGGGGGGACATAAGGGTTTCAGACCTTCGGTGGCGCTTGAGCAACAGACAATATCGAGGTGAGCAACCCTAAAGCCAAAAAGGCGTCTATTCAGCTAGGCGGGTCACTTACCAGTGTGAGAGGGGGCAAGACGCAATTGTCTCGAAGGAAAATGCACAAGAAATCGTGGAGAGGCAGTGAAGGGAGAAACTGTCGACTCAGCAGCAAGTGCCACCGGATTGGGAATAATGGCCGTGGTATCACGGAAGGTTACAGCAGTGACTAGTTGAAAGTGTGTCGCTTGTCCCGCACACCTATCAGCATCAAGTCGCAGGAGGGCAGACCGGTCCGCTCCGTGCAGATCGCTTAGAGTTGGCTAGATGATCTGCGTAATCTATTCGCCCTCAAAGGAAAAACCATGCTGCTGAATTGCAGGTGTTAGTTGTGACCGAGCTTGCTGTCTTGTCTCACACAATACCAAGATCCATGGGTTGCTTGTCTACCGGCAGCAGCCAAGGCGGATAAAACCAACAAGATGCGGTATTTTCTCACCCAACGTGGGTGGCAATGCATTGACCCATTGCTGCCTGATACTCAAAACCTGAGCAGGGGCACGTAGTCAACCTTGGTACGTTCGAAGGAGGCCCAGGCGGTGGTGATCAAACGACCCTCTTTGTGTTGTGCAAGACGTGCATCCTGATGGGACATTGGGTCTGAGACCATTCCGTCGTTATTGCAGCCTGACAGCTTTTGGTGTGGTGGAGCATTATTGTGGACCACTCTCTGTTACGGTCGCACATTACCACATGGGTGACAAAACCATGTACGAAAATGACTGGAGCTATTTCGCACATAGGCTTTCGGCTTTTATACATTACCCCAGTCGAGCTGACGTGGCTTCCTCGAAAGTAGACCCATGAGTTGCTTGTCTACCGGCGGCAGCCAAGGCGGATAAAACCGGCAGGGTGCGGTGTTTTCTCAGCCAACGTTGCCAGAAATGCATTGAACCATTGCTGCCTGATGCCCAAACCTGCAGTAACACCAAAACAGTCATGAATTTTGCCATCCGAACTGCACGTTGCCTCGGTCGAGCTGAGGTGGTTTACCGGGGGGTTGCGGGGGTGGATCCGGGAGGGGAGATCATTCCGTCGTTATTGAAGCCTGATAGCTCTTGGTGTTGTGGAGTATTATTGTGGATCCATCTCTGAGTACTCCGTAAGAAGGAATGAGGCTGGACTGCAAGTGGGGCTTAGATCACAACAGCGTGTCCGCGATTACTATCCTAAAGCGAGTCGAAAGGTAGTTCAACTGATAGTAAACCTCAGGTGGGTCTACTCTTCAGCATTTCAGCTACCCCTTTCGTCCAAGTCATCCTCAGCAGCCATCTCAATTTTAAACCCATAAATGTTGCGCACGGCTCCAATTACCGATTCGCCTGCCTCGCTTTCGATGATGTCATTGAGCACCTCGGCCGCGGTCCGCATCAGAAAATCCCCTCTCCCCCCCTCGTCTTCGCTTACAGCCGTGAATATGTACCCCACAACAAACGGTAGTTGGCTCTCCTCTGCAATGTAAGCCGGAGTGTACAACTCCTTCAAAGTGAGATCACAGGCCTCTTTGACTTGACGCAAGAACTTCCAGCACAATCGATGCATGAGCAAATATGGGAATGAAAACTCCAGAGTTTCCGCTCCCAAGGCTAGGACCAAAGACCTGAGAAGTTTGCCCGGAGGCAACTGTGCACCTTCAGTCATCTTCGTACGTTGTTTCAGCTGGCGCTTCTTCCTCAGCTCGTTTGGGTCATCTATTTGAGCGAGCATGAGAGTACCGTCTTCCTCAGTTCCTATTTCCTGGAACCTGCTGCGCGAAAGAATCTCGTCGACATGCTGGGGCGACAGTTCAACCTGACCTGAGCCTCTTACGTATCTCTCAACAAACATGCATGATACTGGGGCACCACCCTTGATGCCACGCGGTGCCGCACGAGAGGCCAGGTCCTGGTTTCTCCCAAGGCGCCGTAGTGGGCGAATCCTACGAGACGTGAAAGCTGAAGCAGAGTAGCCTATCTGCAGTAGGAAGCGTTTTAGGTAGTCATCCTTATTCCCCGGCCGTTCCCCAACAAATAAGTTGGAGTCTCCTAGCAAGGTTTGGACAGCGTCCATATCTGCCCATTGTCCCTTGAGAAGGCCTTCGTGTCGAAGGGCATTGTACAGGTGTGCAGGGTACGTGATTGAGCCCCAGGTGTTTACGATGGCAACACCAATCTCATACATCCTAGCTCGGAAGTGGTACAGCAGCAGCCCGCAGAGTATAGGAGAGTGAACTAGAACGCGGTGTCTTTTCGACTCCAAGGCTAGGCTTCCAGCCATCTGCGCGACTCTCTGCTTGGCAAGGAAGACCGGGTCCTGAGAGAACCATTGCAAGGACCTTTGTAATTCGCGGAGAGCGCGATCATTCGAAACAGGCCAGTTTTCAATTTTCAGATTCTCATGAAACTTGATGTGGCTACTGAGCTCATTGTCCATTGCGACGGTGTGCTTGATCAGACTGTCTAGGGCATCCGATGCCCGATCCCTGATGATATGATGAACGTCCAGGAGAATCTGGGTGGCGTAGATGAGGTAGAAAGGTATCTCTTTTCTCTCGTCTAGTTGCCGGATTCCGCGAATGAATTCGTCCTTAACTGGGTAGTCAGGCACGAGACGAGCGAGCGTGACAGCCATTCCAAGGCTTCGAGCAACAGCGGAAGCACGAGCTCAGCTTCAACGCAATTAGCAGAACAAGCAGATCGGCGTGTGGAACAACTCATCGATAAATTATGTCGCTCCCTTGCACGCCGGCTTTCGATCAGCGGAGGGCAAGGCCAGTACCACGAAGAGGGTTCAGAGAACTGTGACAAAGATGACAGCCCCCGATCCGGGGAAACTAAGAATTCCAACTCTCAATCTAGCCAGAAACGACGGCGGACGAAAAACGGAAGCAGTCGCAATAATAACGATACTTCAAAACGGAGAAAGAGTAATGAAAACGACGGAGACGATGACGAAGACAAATATGAAAGCGATCGAGGAAATTGTGACGAGCTAGATGATAGTCTGAGGTTCGCTTGTCCCTTCTACCAACAAGACCCTAAAAAATACGGACAAAAAAAGACGTGTGCAGGTATTAGGTAGAGGGACATGCATCGACTCAAGTAAGCATCAAAGGTGAACGTTGAAGCTCGTCTCTAACATTTCGCAGGGAACACATCTATCGCAATCACCGAAGGCCAGACGACCTATGCACACGGTGCTGGAAGGCCTTCAAAACACCCGATGAACTCTGTGATCATCACGCGGAGCCTTGTGAAGCCCGGCCAGACTTCAAACTAGATGGAATCAGCGCCGTGCAAGAGCGCGAGATAAAGAAGAGGACAGGGCTCCAAAAATTAACTGAAGAGGAGCAGTGGCGAAAAATGTACAGGATTATTTTCCCCAGGGACTCGAAAATTCCGAACCCATGTAAGTCTTCATGTGTTGATTCGTTTCCCGTCTGACATGAGTCAAGATACACGCTCTTCTACCCAATCCATAGACAAAGACAAAGCCCGTGACTTTCTCAGTCACCAACTTCCAAATCTTCTACGGGAAGGTCTACCGGCCATATTGAGCAACCAGAGCAACCAGTCCCAGGCCGATTCGGTGGAGCAGATCTTGGCCTTGATTCGCAATCCAGTACGCCGATTCTTGAGTGAATCATCGAGCAACTCCGGAGATTCAGATCCTCAAACAAGGACGGGGGGCCCATCCGGGGGCTTGACAGAAGAGTGGCAGACTGGGGGTTCGACACTGACGGAAAATGTGCGGGGCGTTGGTGGTGCTTCTGCCAATGATGGGTTCAAGGTCTCTTCATGTCCAAAAGGCGGTCCCACGGCCGATCAGTCGCTTTCGGGACTCGGAATGGGTGATGATTCAGAGGGAACTCTGGGTATCATACTTGACGATGCTCACTACCCATCAGCCTATCCTACAGGAACGACAGGTCCATTTACCCGGGACATGGATTCAGAACCTGCGCCATATTTATGGGGCGAAAGCCTTTGGAATGAGCAGATAGTGCTTGACATACTACCACTTCTACAAGACATTCAAGAAGACAATGCGCTTGGTGGACAAGGTAGATGAGTGGTGATACTCTGAAGAGGTAGGTAGGAGATGTCCTTTGGCAGCAAGCCTTCTTGGAATGCCGATGAAGGAGTATTTGAAGGCAGTTATAGAACTTTCAAAGCAAGCTTTCAAGCCTCGTATTCCGCATTCAAAGAGCATTCTGTCCAAGATCAACGACTTCCTCATCATGTTCGTCACTGGCTCCTTACATTCTTTAAAAAACCTAGATATCTCACTGCTTGGAAAATTTTATTCAGCCGAAGGCTGACTTTACATCAGTTCTTAAATTTTCCCGAATAATGAGGGTGCCTTCCGTTAGGAAGGTCTTTCTTATTCGCGCCCGACCCTTCACACCCCCGTCCCTGGGCTCTGATTGGTTGCAAAGTTAGCTACCTTCTGATTGGCTAATAAAATGGCGTCTGATTGGGTCCGCTCTCCGTTTTTACTGTGAACGAAACGGAGATTGCCTCCTAACCTTGCTTCCCATGCCTGACCTCAAACCGCTCAACCGTCTGTCTTGCTAGCTCTTTTAATCGATCGACCCCTTCTATGAGCTCCGGATACATCCGCGCCTGTTCGAAGTGCTCCCTTGGAATTGGCTGTATAAGCCGTATGTCCCGCAACCGCTTGCACCGTGACAATTGCACGTACAAGCTAAGCACGTCGCACTTCTCCATGCTCGGGTATCCCTTCGTCCCTTTTCTCCCATAGAGCCCAAGCAGAACCTTCTCTAGGGTCTCTTGCTTTGCGCCTTATAGTCAGTAAGCGCAAAGCCCGGCGTGCATGGCAGCCCCGTACGCGTCAGCCCCATCTTAAACTCCCGCTTGGCTGCAAGTCGCGGACAGACGTATTTGCCGTGCTTTTCTTTGTCAAGCTGCACAGTCTCTGTCCCTAGCATGAGGGTACGCGGAGGTATGTGCGGGAACGCGAGCCCCTCCGTATCCTGCGATTGGAGAAGGATGCCGCTTGGCGGCCCGAGGAAGACGGACAGCCGGTCGTGGATCACCCGTTCTTCTACCTCTCCGTCTGCGACGACGCCGGCGGCCGTGAACTCTGCTCCATTGACTACTTTCAGCCCCAGGTACTTGTTCTGGTTGACGATGACGGGCATGCCCTCGACGTACGGAAAGATGCCTGGGATGGGGAGCTGCGCGTCATCTCCGAGCAGCACTACGGCCTCCATCTCTTCCTCGCTGGGCACGCGGGTTTTCCACTGGTGATCGGACATGAATAGGGACACTTTCCTGCCGTGCTCCTCGCCGAAGGCCAGGGCGGCACAGAGCGTGAGGTCCCACCTGTGTCGGTTGAGCGGGATAATGGCGCGCCGGCCTCCCGTGAAGTCGAGCTTCTCGTCAGGAATGTATCGTGAGTTGAGCTTGTCCAGGTCGGCCGCCGTCTGTCGGCCTGTCCGGATGCGTTCTAAGAGCCCTATCAGTTCCTCGTCGCCCTCAGCCCTCTTCTGCTCCTCTAGGATCACTACGTTGGTAAACAGCTCCCATGTCGTCTTGGCCTGGATCTGCTGCCATCGATATTGCGTCGCACGATCCGAGAGGTTCCGTAGCCCCTTGCCGTTGTCGCTGGGGTCGACCCGGCTCAGCAGGCCCTTCTGCAGTACTGGTCCGAACTGGAGGAAGTCACCCGTGAAGACCACCACCGGTATCCCGCCGAACGGCCTGTCTGGGAAGCCGCGGAGCGCCCGCAGCTTGTGGTCTACTTCGTAGAGCGTCTTAAGTCCCAACATGCTTACCTCGTCGACTACAAGCACGTCACGCCTTCTCCAACGCTGCCGGCTCCTGTCCAGGTTCGCGGATGGTAGGCTTTCCATCGCCGCTCCGTCTTGATCCTTGAAGGCTAGCCCCAGCGCGGAGTGGATGGTGTTACCGCCGATCCCTGCCGCCGCCGTCCCGGACGTAGCTGTTATGACAATACGTTTCGACGACCCTTTCGCCGCGAATACCTCTTTCAGAGTCCCGATGAGCCAAGACTTCCCGGTGCCGCCGCTGCCGCCTATGTATTGGAGATGTTGAGGTGGCTGCTCCCACACCGTGTGTCCTTCGTTGCCGTCAGCAGCTATATCTGACACTTCCTCCGCTCTGTCCATCGCCTCACAGATAAGGCCGAGGGCAATCTTCTGCATGCGGTTTAGCGTTCGCTGCTTGCCTATCATATTCCCAACCAGGAGGAAGCTGCTGCCAGGTGCTATATCTACCCAAGTATGAGCTGGAGCGGGGGTTAGGTTGGGCGCCGGGATAGGTGGGAACAAATACTGATCATCGCCGAGACCGAAACCAGCCTCGTCGCCGTTCTTGTCTTCGCCGACTTCATCATCCCCTTCGATGGCTAGCACTCTGGCTCTGTGGAGCCGCAGCTGGGCCGCCCGTACCATGCCAATCTCGGGCTTCGTCATCGTTTTTACTATCGCTTGATATTCGGACTGCGTATCCGCGCGCCACGGGTCCGGTTCGGGGTCAGAGAAGCTGGCTCTCTCGAGCGCCTGTAGCAGCCTTGCCAGTGCGGGGAAGTCTTTGGCAACCCCTTGATCGCCATGCAGGTTATATACCGCGTCATGGAATGTGTACCTCAAGTCCGTGTTCTGCGGTCGCCACGAGGTGCCAGGGGCTATTCCTTCCTCCGCCGGCTCGTGCTCTTTCTCCTCGTCACCTTCGCTGCGGCTAGCCCACAACGCCGCGTCTTTCTTAGCATCTTCGGCGCTCTTGTGCAGCAGCTGAATATTGTTAACCACCCCTTTCACCCGGTCCGGTATGGCTTCTGACAGCTTTTGCCACACGTCTTTGACTGAGGGGTACTCGCCAGATGCATAGCGGTAGCCGTAGAGCTCGTCCAGGCGCGTGAAGCGTTGCCAAGGTACAAAGAGTGCTAGGAGGACCACCGCGGTTCTGTATGCCGTTAGCTCTTCGACGAGCCTTCTCTCTCTCTTCACCTCTCCTACCGTTGGTAATATCCTGGGTCTAGCTTATCCAGGTCGTGGTTAAGGGGGCCGGTGAGCACCGGGACGTACTGCGCCCCTGCCTTCAGGAGCTCTTGGATCCATCCCTCTCCATTGACAAGGTCTTGGTCGAAGGGGAAATACTGCGGCTTGTCTACGTTCGTCCGCTTCCCAACCCGACGCACTTGAATCACGCTAGCATAGTCGTAGAAGCAGAGGTCCTCCAATAGAGCCCCACGCCCGGCATATGCCTCCAGCAGTGGAAGATGCACACCAGACTGCGCTATGTTGATCGTCTCCGGGGCCGCTCGCAGACGAGCCTCCGGTCCGGCTGCGTCTTGTAGACCCCGCCACCTCCTGAAGACCGCCCAGTATAGCGTATTGAGGTGAATGCTCTGCCATCTCTCCACGCTGGAGTAGTGGTTAGGATGACCGAGGAGCCTGCTGCATACCTCCACAGCGGATAGCTCCCTGCTGGTGAAGATCTGGTTTGCCGTTCGGGCCAGGAATTGCCTGGCCTTATTATTTACCTGCGTGGCCCTCGGGGCTTCGTCGTCATGCGCTACTTGGCCTTCGGCCCCAACGTCCGCCGACATCCTTTCCCACACCGTCTTCATAAGCGCCGCCCGTTTCCATAACGGCGTGTCTAGCTTCGTAGCGTAATTCGTAGCGTAATAGCTCATGGCTAGGCTTGACGTGACCGTGACGAGCAGTCGAATGTCGTGGTTGTGCCGCAAGGCAACTGCTAGGGCCTTGTTGAACCGGCTAATCCGGCTGTGATTGCGTTTGATGTGCAGCAGGCCGCTCGGTGTGAATTCAGTCTGTTCCCGCAGCGCCCACGGAGCTCGGAAACGACACGGGTGCTGCTTTCTTGTCCGGTCCTTTTCCTTGAAGCTATATTTGATACATGTTGCGCCGCAGCTGTGCATCTGGCAACGATGCGCCACCCAGTTCGCCTCGCTCTCGAACACATCGGCCAGCTTGTCAGCATCGTTCACTATGTCGCTTATATCACGGAAGACGCTGTCCCACCGTCGGTATCGTTTCGCCCCTCGTTCGTCACAACACTACCGTGCCTGGGTGAGCGGCTCTTCCCTCTCTACCACGTCTAGCTAGGCAATACACTTACCTCACTCACCAGGGTATCAAGGTATCGACACACCTGCTCCGCGTATGCCCCGTCATCTTGCATATCGTCCAAGACAGTGGGCATTTCCACGTTGGCGTCGAGCCACAAGAATCCGTGTAGGTGCTCCGCCCCCCTTTCGTTCGTCTCGACGCAGCCATAATAGCCAGAGACCTTGCCGAATATCGATGGCCCCCCTACGCGTACGCAGTGTTGGAAGAAGAGACGGATCTCGCGGTCAAAAAACTTGGCGGAGCTCACAGGATCTCGCACTACATGCTGTACCCGACCGATGTGCTTGCGGAACTGGTCCACCAGCTGCCTGGCCAGCTCTCCGCTCACAGCCCGGTAGGCAGTCAGCTTCATATTTACTTCGTTGGTCAGGTCGTTTGGATTCAGCGTGAACCAAATTGTCTTCATCCCTAGCAGTAAGCTGAGGGAGTTGATCTTGCGACGGTGACCGAGTCTCTCTTCGTTCGACATATGCTGGCCATGCCCGAAGGCGCTGAGCTCTCGAAGCAGGAAGGAGACGTCCTCGTTCGTAGTCGTCCTGGTCTGGCGGTATTCTTCCTCCGCGGCCTCGATCTCGCTAGCAGTCAGCGCACGGAGGATCTGCTCCACCCGAGCGAAGGACCGCTTCTGCATGCGAATATAGCTGATCCGCCGGTTCTCCGAGCGGACCAGCATGTTGTATATGAGGAAGGGAAAGGCCGGGTGCGTCGCGAAAAGGCCGCCTACTACTGGTCAATTCCGTCTGATCTCCCAGCTCGGCGGGTACATACCGTGTCGCTGGAGCACCAATCTCGCCCAACTCCGTAGGGTGAAGTTACGGTCCTGGCCGCAGCTACTATAGACGCCCGTGAATCCGACACCGGCATCCTCCGCCAACTTAGGGCCTCCTCGGCCCCACGGGAAGAGGCAGGGGAAGGTCTTGGGAAAGAAATCGGGGTCGTTGCTATCGACATACTCCTCCCCCCGCTGGTTGATAATAAAGGGTTCCGTAGTGCCGGTAAAGTATCCGATTCCACCCTCGCTCCGCCGGCGCTTCTTGCCCCGACGGCCGCCATCCGTCTGGTCCAGACTGGCCTGGACCCACTGAAGCCGTTCTCTAGGCCCGTGGTCCGCCGTCTCGTCGAGCCCCAACATCCCTGTTGAAACCATCTCGAGTAGCTCTTCCTCTATATGCCGAAGATCCAGCTCCTCTCTCTGGAGATGGCGCCCCTGCAGGCCGCCTAGTCTCGCGTTGCTTTCGTTCTCTTGTCGCACAGCATCGTCTTCGCGGTCTTCCAGCATAGCTAGCACCTCTTCGACCGTACGAATAGGCTGCTCTGCACGACCACGCTCAACGGCCGACACATAGTATCCAGTCCGGATTTGGTCCTCCGCGCTCAGCTCGAATGGGACCATGCTATCGAATATAGCTTGCGGCACCTCGGTACCGGAACACCAGTCCCCCCAACTCCGGAGGTTCTCCTCACTGATACAAATATCTCGGAATAACGGATTATACCGCTTCAGCCAGGTAAGCGCGCCTTTCAGCCGCTGGGGGCGCACCGACATCATCCAGGCAATGTCGGTAGGCACCGGCTTCCGTGGTGCTACGAAGCACACGTGGATCCTCTCCAGCTCGTTCATCATGGGGTGCGGGAGCACTTTCGACACCAAGTTCTCCACGTCGTTGGGGAATACGGTAATGTGGCCCTTCTTGTGCTTACGATATCGGCCGTTGGTAGCCTTCTCGATGTCGATCTGGAACTTGGTGATCCAACCACAAGGTATGTACAAGCCAATGAGCCGTTCTTCCATTGGAGTCAAGTCTCGCAGTGCCGCCGGATATCTATGGACGCATCCAAGGCCGAGGTTGTTGACTTGGCAGGCACGCGGGAGCTTAGCCGCCTCTAAGGCATGACTACAGTCTTGGCAGACAGAGAACCCGTCCGGCCCTTCACGGGGGAAGCATTGTCTGCATGCGAAATGTTCCCGATCCTGACGCGTGAGGCGCGTTTCCGCCTGCCGATACAACGGCTCGAACACCGTCCACTTCCAGTCGGAGACGTCGACGGATGCCTTCTGCTCATAGCAGACGACGCAGTGTGTCAGCTCCATGGTGTTTTCGTCATGCATCTTGTTGTAGAAGCCACAGACGGTCTCCAGCTCGAGCTCGCGCGGTCTCGGCTCACTCCATGTATGGCCCGCCGAATCTCTCACCCTCTGCTCCCAACGTTCATCCATCGCCTTCAGGACCTCATGCAACGACTTCTTTCGCTCTTGGAATAGCGGAGAGGCTGGAGTATCCACTATCGGAAAGATTGAGGGAGCTGCTGGCCGTGCTGGTTGGCCGACCCGCGCATCTTTTTCGGTAGGGACTGGTCTCGTATGTTTCCTGCGGATGCGGTAAGCGGTCCCTGGTCTGGGGCCGCGCCGCTTAAGACTCGGTGTCATAACGATAGGAGGACATTGAATTGATAGTGTGGTCAGTGTCTTGGGAAGGAGTCGGGCCAGCGGCCGTCTCAGTGAGTAGATCCTCTGCTTTCTGCCCATGACGTTCGGCGTGATCTATGACAATCCAGCAGCGCCTTTGGTTAGCTGGAGTCTTCTAGTGTTGCCAGAATATCTCTTGTTCTTTCTTACCAGAGTGCCATAGTACAGTCACGGTCTCCTCATCACCTATTCCCAAGCGGCCTACCAACACACAATAGCCCCCGGGAACTCCGTTGTGCCGATCTGTCACGCGCATCTACGGCAGCGGGCATGATATGTGACCGAGTGGCCCTGCCGGGAACCTCCCTGCTGATAGAGTGATAGGTCACTTGCCATTGCCCTCGTCAGCGTAAGGGTCCCACTTTCTTAGAAACTTTATGGGAAGTTCACAATTTCTTCGAAACAATCTGTGTGCGAACCTGCGCTCGCTTTCTGAACTCATTTTACTTCATCTCGACTTCCAGCTCTTCCATTCCAGCTGTTCCCATCAATAAACGTCTCACGACCTCCTCTCGACTAATCTCCCTGAACCGCGGCGGCTCGCCAGGTCCCGCGACATTGAAGACGGCGCTGTAGGTCACTTTAGTGTCGGAGTCAGCGTCCGCCTCGTCCAGGGGGCCCCTTGCATCGAATGTCGACGTCGGCCACGGCGTACACTCTACCTTATGGTTTGGCCAGTCCTCCTCTTGGTGCTCTTGCCCACAATACCCCGCGACGTGACAGACCCCGCATTTCCTCAGCCCCTCCATTTTCTTGCATACTCTACACGACATAAGCTCTGCGAAGAGTCCTGGGTCCGGCCCACGAAGGCCGCCATCTGGCGAGCGGTTCCGCGAAATGACTTGCAGCATGCTCTGGCGTGTCCGCGTCCGACATTTCAGGTTCCCGCAGAACAGGTCCACGATCGCCACAACGTGAGGTTTCGGAGCATCAAGGAACGGCATCGGTGGTAGGTATTCGGTGGCCGTTGCTGGTAACCCACACGCGCACGAGGCCGGACTGGCACGCCGGAGGCATGTCGCCCCGCTATGCTCCATAATGGTATTCATCGCCGCATTCCACAACGGTTTGTCCTCGGTTTTCTCCTTGTCTGAATGGTCTCCTGCCCTGACGATACGAAGGGGGATATCGTAGGACTCATCGAACTTGACGCCTACACGATAACAGAGGAAATCGAACCGAACGGGTGTTGTTGTCATTTTGACGTTATAACTGTTCACAATCGGAGGTAGAATGTGAAAACACGTCTTGTGCCAAGATGACGTAGTGAGAAGTATTTGAGGAGACGAGGCGATGTCTCCCCCCATGATCCCTGCCTAAGGATCAGGTGATGAGAGTTAGCTTTGGTTGTGTTGCATTTTAGGCTTTCGCCCGAGCCTCTACATTAGAGGCCCGTGCCAAGGATTGATTGATCATAATGATGTGCTCAGGACCGGGTAGACATATCTTGCATACAGGTAAAATTGCTGTGACCTTATTAGTGGATCGCACGGACGAGAGTAAGTTGTAGACGCATGGCCATTCTCTCTGAGCACATGACCCTCTCTGCCTGTAGGCGTCCTGATATAGAGCACTCCTTTTCCTATTCCTAACGGGAGGCCTTCCTAGCAAGCCGGTGTGGCGGCTGCTCCCCAGTTTGGTGCAGACAAGGATAAATAAGTTTCTCGGAATCTGACTGGTCCAGATTTTGTATGGCCAGTCGCAAAACAACGCGCAACTGGCTGATGGCACCAAAAGAGTGGGGCCAATGGGTGCTGGCCCCTGAAAGGCTCACGCGGAGTGCCAGCAGCTTGCGTCCATTTGTAATTGTTTGTTTACTCAGTACAGGGGAAGGCGCACGTCCGCCGGGGGAAGTTGGAAGTTGGAAGCTGGGCGTGGTGGGCAAGTTTGCGGCTCCCTTGCGCTGAGTAGCCTTTCGGTACGAAGCTTGCAACAAGAGCCTGTTTTACTAGTGGGTTGTTGCACGTGTTAAGAAGAGGGCACGCTTTTAAGTGGTCGGCTCTGGGTGGGTGGATGAAGAGACTTGGCCAATAGGGCGTGTGTGTGTTACCTTTATTTTGCGTAGCCAATAAAACGTATGCAGCAGGCTTTGAGGAGAAGGCACCATTTTGAGTGGCACGATTTGAAGAGCTTAATGCGGAATTAAGAGACCTAGCCCATAGGGTGAGGGTGAATAATTGAACAGGGATCAGGGGACTGAGACTAGCAGAGATCAAATACCAAAGAGGGAAAATTGTCAATTTGAGTAGTTATAAGAAGCTGAGGTTGAGGTAGAAGTTGAGGTAGAAGTTGATGAAGACATGATATATTGAACGAGCAAATGTTTTAATAAAAAATGGGAGAGCAGTTAAGATTACTACTCTGTGTGTGAGAGAGAGAGGGAGAGCAATTGTAAGATAAGCCTGCAAGATTGGCATGCAAATGTGCAGAACAAAGAAGAGACACATCTGATATTTATGATCGATTAAATGATATCGTATATACAATGCGAAGATTGATACCACTCGGTAAAGATATTGTATTTCGTTGCTCAGAGAGGATGTGGCATCGCCGATCTCCATCCAACATTTTCAGCCAAGAGCAACTGTCCCTGCCGATGTGGATACTGGCACAATTGAATTGATCAATTAACGGTGAACAGATTTGCTTTTTCCATGAGTACAAAGGATTGTACGTCAGCACATGGGGAAAGCAAAAAGCATCTTACTCTTTACTTTATTTAGGTTCAGCTAAGAATAGGAAGAGGAAAAGGGGAAAGGGGGGATGATTAATGGTGCCCTGCCACCTACGTCACAGTTAAAATGCATATCCACGCTCTTAATATTCTTCCTATAGCCAGTCCCACGACTTATCTGCCCAACAGCCCCGGGTCGTCTCTTCGCTCAGTTGCTCTAGCCTCTGCTGGACCTGGGGTTCCCCCTTAGCCCTCCTATATTGCCGACAGTCTGACATGTATCAACTTGTTAAGCCGACCGGCTTCTTGCTGGAAGTCTTCCTTCACTCCCTAATCGGATGCGTAGTCGTCGTTATCGGGATGCATCATGCTACTAACAATAGACTTGGCCTCTTCGCAGTCTTCGGTCTTGTAGAATTTCAGCCCAAAGCTGGACATGAATGTTAGCGAGTCACCTTAATGCTTCTTGATGAACTTGAGTTCGTCGGCGTCAAAATACTAGTCAGCTAGCTGCCCCTCTGGGCGGTCATCGTTAGGGTAGTCCCGACCGATATCGCTGTCGTCGCTGTCGTCGCTGTCGTCGCTGTCGTCGCCGTCACTGCCGGCCAGGATGGCCCGGAGGATACTACGACCCTCTTCGCGATCCTCTTCCTTGTTGATGTTGAGACCGTCGCTCGCTAGAAACCTGAATTCGCTGCCCCAGTGTTTCTTGAGCCACTGCATTTCCTCGGTCGAAAGTGTTGGAAATCACAAGTGTGAGGCGACCAAGTCGGTGGCAAGGTGTGGAAGAAGGAGGAACATTCTACAAGAGATCATACCTGTACATAAACAGTGGTTCCCCTACTGTACATTCAGGATGAATTAAGCAACTTGAATCTTCTCATTTCAACAGAAAGTGGGCCTACCTCCGCCGGCTGCAGGTCTTAGCCAGCACGCGATGCCTCCCATTTCTCCCGCTCACTGTCGACCCATCGCACGTTCATCCAGTACATTGCCGACGGATCAAAGGGCGTAGGGCCAACCCGAGGCCCAACCGGTGGACCGCTCAACCTCACCTGGAAGAATTTGCCGTGGGGTTCAAAGTAGGCAACGGTCCTACCCTGTTTATCGATGATGGTGCCTTTTGTGCTTTGCACACTAGATCCCGTATGGATATCGTATTCGTCTAGAATCGGACTTCCAATGACATTACAGATGCCTGTGGGGATGTGAAGGATGTTGCGCAGTCATAGGATGCCACGGGATCGCGGACTAGTCGCCCTCGGACTTCGTTTGACCAGAAGTCCGACCGTGCCAATCCCCACAACCGGCGTTTGAATCCCTCCCATCAAGTGGCCGACCGTGGAGTTGAGAGGTGTGTAGTCGGCGCCAAACCACGACCGATCCTTGGCGGCACTAAAAATCGATTAGACGTCAACTAAAGCTGCACTTCGACTTCCGCTTGGCCACTACTCCAACGGGTGCCCAAATACCAATCGAAAAGAAGAAGAGGGTCAAGAAGAGGCCTTGGCAGAGGCATAATGTGAGCCGCCGAGGACTTCCCTGCACTGCGGCATTCGCATGCACCAGTGATCGGAATGGTCTGGTATGAGTTGGTATTGGTATGGTATATACCGCCAAGGCTTGGTATGGTTTGAAGAATCTCAATACCATGGTATTACCAGTATACCAAGTCATACCGGTAAGGCTAAAATAGGCTAAAAATAGGCCGAGTTGGTTGCGCTAGGCGGCTGGGTTATGGACTAAACTGGCTAGCGCCTCCTTAAGGTCAAAAATTTCTTAGCTTGGAACTTGCAATCCTACGACACATAACCCATTTACGGTATTAAGGTATTACCTATGGAATCTCCGGTTCCAACCTCGCCGTCCTCTTTGGCGACAGGTTCAACGCCATTATCCTTCAAGACTCCTACACAGGGTGGTCATCAATTCAATTCAATCGCTCCTCCGGTGGACAAAAGATCACTATGTGCACCGTGCGAGCGTGCGCGTGCCATATAACAGACCGTGCCACCCCTGTTTCAACTCAATCGACGCCCCAGATTGAATTGATGACCACCCTGCTCCTACACCATCACCTGCTCCCACACTACCTGTCTCAACGCCATCACCTGCTCGTCTTCAGTATCCCGAGCCTTTGGACGAATTCGTACAAGACAACATCACGTTCAGGCATCCTTCTTAGCATTCTTAACAATCTTGGCATCCTTAATGGTATTATTGGTCTTACCGGTAATACCATACCGGTTATTATGTAAGCAGCTGGTATGGTATGGTTTGACCCCCCATACCAGACCATACGAGACCATTCCGATCACTGGCATGCACCGATTACAAAATCCAAGGCGAAACCCTCCTCCAGATTGCGCTGGAGCTGCGAGGAACCGGGACAAAGCTGAATACAACTCGAGCCAGGAAAGTGCGATCCATATAGCCTGTATGTGCAGCTATCGCGGTGCAAATGGCTGGATGGTATTATTGCTGTCAAAGGCGCGTGTGGAGGATATAGTCGGGAGTGAAATACCACAGGAAATGTTTGATGGCGAGGCTAGGCTGGCACAATTGTGCCGGAGAACAGTAAACGAGGCCCGGTTATCATTATTGCACCCATCCGCACAATACCAGCAATAATATAGTTTATAATTTAGATAGCAAATCCAAGGAACAGTCAGGTATGTATTGATAGATGATAGGTGTTTTGTTCCGATTCCATTGCCCTCGTCGTTCTAGCACTTTTACGCAGGGGACGATGATGACTCCCGCCCGGAACGTCTGGTTCGCGTTCCATGACGATGATGACGTCTGAAGCGGGGTTCTCAGCACCAGACATCCACCAAAGACCCAACATCTCCGCCAAGTGGCTACCAGGTATTCCAAAAGGTATAAAGGAGATCAATAATGAGATTTCGAGAA
The DNA here is from genome assembly GCA_020744375.1 of Dactylonectria estremocensis. Taxonomy (NCBI): domain Eukaryota; kingdom Fungi; phylum Ascomycota; class Sordariomycetes; order Hypocreales; family Nectriaceae; genus Dactylonectria; species Dactylonectria estremocensis. The sequence goes on from JAGMUU010000062.1 coordinate 39,327, forward strand.
AAATCAATCCACTGTTTCCTATATATATATTATATATTAAAAATCCGATCTAATATAACTAATAGATTTCATTTAACTCAAGCAGAAGCAAGAATCTCACAAAATGCACACGACAAGAGCAACGACATTATTATAAAGTAAGAGCTCACGTGAATCTCACGCGATTCTTAGCAGAAAATCCCCAGTCAATGAAGACTTCTTTACACTTGATGTCGGGGGGAGGGAGGATTAGGACCATTAGAGGGACCCGGGTGTGGTATTAATCCGGGCCAACAAGAGGTGCAGTTGCGCTTCCGAATCGGGAAATGGGATTTTTGGGGTGAAAAAATCCCAGAGCTTAAGAAGACAGGGGAAGGCGCACGTCCGCCGGGGGAAGTTGGAAGTTGGAAGCTGGGCGTGATGGGCAAGTTGGCGGCTCCCTTGCGCTAAGTAGCCTTTCGGTACGAAGCTTGCAACAAGAGCCTGTTTTTACTAGTGGGTTGCTGCACATGTTGAGAAGAGGGCGCGGTTTTAAGTGGTCGGCTCTGGGTGGGTGGATGAAGAGACTTGGCCAATAGGGCGTGTGTGTGTATTACCTTTGTTTTGCGTAGCCAATAAGACGTATGCAGCAGGCTTTGGCCTAGCTAATAGGGTGAAGGCCAATAATTGAGACAGGGATCAAGAGACTGCGGTATAGATGGCACGGGGTTCGAAGTCCTGCTAGAAGATATCATGATGCAGGTATGGATGCGCCCGTACGGAGCACGACGCGAATTTTTTGCAATAGTTTTCTGGCAAGTGCAGACGCACCAGGTTAAGTAAACAGACCTTCCCCGGCTTGCTAAGGGCGCAGTGGACCAATGGGGGTATTGAAACAGTAACATATTTAGGCCAACCCAGACCGATCGGTCTGTCCGGTCTGTCGGTCTGATGAGAATGGCCGATCTGTCGGTCTGCAGTCTGGCAGACGGACTCGACCGGTCTGTCAGACTGTCTGTCTGTTAGCCACAATGTTCTTGGCCTCGATGATCGCCTTGATCCTCCTCAGTTCTTCCTTGTTTCTACCGATGACCCTCAGGCGGTTGGTATTTCATCCGTCTCTGGTCACTGCGATGCATCGCTAACTAGGTTAGTTGCTATATATTTGCATTTCCTATTTAATGGCCCTGTGAAGCACTGCTGGTGTAGTATCTCCGATATAGTCCTGGGGCACCCTGGATGTGTCTTCTGTGTAGAATACCGGTTCCGGAGTTGCTGATTGAACTGTGGATGGAATTGGAATGGTAATACTATGATACGTGAAATCACGTGAGGAGCAGTAGTCACGTGAGCAGGCGTTAGCTGGCCTCAAAAGGGCCTGCAGGGCCCTTCTGGCTTTGCTTCATCATCATTCTTCTTCATACAACAATACAATCCATCACCTGCTATTGCAGCTTTCTGGCCCTTCGTGCCCCCCTAGGGCCTCTGGCCCTTGGCCATCGCCTCTTTCCGTATCAAATGGTAGCAATTGCACTGCTGCATCTTGGTCACCAGCTTTAACAGCACCAGCTTTGACAGCACCAGCTTTGACAGCACCAGCTTCGACAGCACCCGCTTCAGTCGCCCATGGCTTTGCGATACCGGCTTTGATGGCACCAGCCTCTGTGCACCAGCTTCTTCAAGCATCGCCTATCTTAGCCGACTCGCCTTAGTTGCGCTCCTGACACCGGTCCGTCAGCACCAGCTCTCCCGAGCACCAGCCCGTCTCAGCACCAGCTCTCTCCTGAGCACCAGCCCGTCTCAGCACCAGCTCTCCCGAGCACCAGCTCTCTTGAGCACCGGCTCTCTCTCGAGCACCGACTCTCTCTTGAGCACCCAGCCCTCGCGGCACCACAGCCCTCTCGGCACCCTTTGGATCCCGTTGGTTCAACTCCTTTGGATACCGGCGATCCCCCTCAAAGCTGTCCCCTTCGCTGGGCCTGAACAGCAACACCAAGCAGCCGACCGACCGGCCGACCGACCAATGCAGACAAGATCGTCTTACGGTATGAGAGGCATATTTTCTCGCGGATGGATTTGGCAAGGAACTTTGGAAGGAAATGGATCTAGGCTCTATCCTTGTTTTGCCTACTGAGGACAGTAGAGTCTTCTTTTGTGTGCGGCATATGATACGTGAAATCACGTGAGGAGCAGTAGTCACGTGAGCAGGCGTTAGCTGGCCTCAAAAGGGCCTGCAGGGCCCTTCTGGCTTTGCTTCATCATCATTCTTCTTCATACAACAATACAATCCATCACCTGCTATTGCAGCTTTCTGGCCCTTCGTGCCCCCCTAGGGCCTCTGGCCCTTGGCCATCGCCTCTTTCCGTATCATACTAATAGGGGTTATTCCGGTAGCATCTGCATATGTCTGGCTAGGCGATCGTGCTGCATAAGCATTGTTATAATATCCAACTGTAGCTGGGTTTGTTCCAGCTTGCAGTAAACCTGGGTAAGCTGCTTACGGACTTGGGATAACTTTTGTGCTATCTGGGCTGTGGTCTTAGTGACTTCTTCAGCTATATGATCGTGAAGCTTTGTAAACTCGAGCTGAAACTCAGTGATGTTATTAGATTGGATTGGAGCTGGATCCGAGCCTCGATCCAATCCAGTTTAGATGTGGGGACAGGCAGCCTCCAATATATTTAGGACGGATTCCAGTTTATATTGTTACCCTTTTGGAATAATAAATGAGACGCTAAATAAGCAGATTTCGGGTAGAACGGGAATTGTGTCCTTGTGTATAGTTATGATAGCACTTAAATAAGTGCTTATTATGCTCTCTAGCAACTTGCTTCTCCAATATGTATAACTCCCTTGGCGCTGTTGCAGTTGACACAGATAGCAGTGAGAACTGTAACGGTCTCAAGGTAGTATATTGCAACTAGCTAGGCCACTCTACAGAGTATACCAAACTTAAGGAAAGAAGAAGAAGAGAAAGAGAGTAGAAGAGGCCCATCCATAAATATACTCGTCATGGTGGCTTAAAGTCAAAAAGTGGGCCACGAAAGGCCGAGGGTTTCCGAGGCCACCTACGGGCACAGCCCGTTACACTGACCTCCCAACGGCCTAGATCAGCTGCAAGAGGTATATACCAGAGGAGTATATTGCCAACAAGAATCGCAAAGGCCGGCGGAGCTGGATTCAAGCCCACGGGTTCTTCCTTACAGAAGTCAGCCCTAATTTGCGGACGTTGTAGACCTACTGGGCTTATTTGAAATGTGATGAACGCGGGAAGAGCTTATTATTCATCGCAATAAACACTATGTCGCCAATTAAACATCTCCGAAGGTATATATATAGCATCTATATAAGTCGGACATTTATTCTTTTTCAGCGTCTTACTGAATATAGGTTATATATAATCACTAAGGCAGATAGTAATGCAGATGAAGATTCATCTCGCGCTAACATTCACCCTCCTTCGAAACGGCGCTACCTGGAGCTTCCTACTGCAAGATCTAATGTTAATAAAGCGAAGGAACTGACAGTCAGCTGGATCATCACTGCCAATCTTCCTTTCATAGCGCCGTCAAATCCGTACTTGCAATGAATGCTTGACTTATACAATGCATTATTGGCGAAAGAGGTGCCGTAGAGCCGGCAGTTAGTACGTAATATTATATAGAAATTATTCAAGGTAAAGAAGGGAGCAATATCAAGCCAATTGGAGAAGGCAGTCATAAGGATTAGCTTTAGCTTTGATATATGGACTTCTCCAAACCAGTACGCTTTCCTTGGCCTCTACGCTCACTATCTCGACGCCTCCTATCAAGTCCAATTGCGACTTCTTGCCCTCCGCCGTATGTCAGAAGCTCATTCCGGAGATAACCAAGCAATAACAAATATATAACATCTTCAGCAAGTACGGAATACGAGATCGGATTGGCGCAGGTATTTGCGACAATATCTCATCCAATGACACATGCTTAGCCAGCCTCTATCATTAACTTTCTCCTAGGATGGCCGCGGAGGATATTAGAAACCATCGAATACGGTGCTTTAGGCATATTGTCAACCTTACAGCTTAAGCATTCCTCTGAGGAAAAGACCCTGACTCGTTTGAGCGAGAAGCCTTTACTGAAGCGGCTTTCCAAGTTAAAGAGCGCGAACTTCGACTTTAGCAGAAACGGAGAGCAGTGGGCAAGTTATATAATATCGTCCGGTTTATCAGGGCTTCTCCGCAACGGCGAGAGTTAATGAAATCTCTAGCTTGCAACTAGCGCAACAAAGACAGCTATCAACTCTTTAAGGAAGAGCAAGCTGCCATCAACCTCAAACTGATGCAAAACAATGAAACCAGATGGAATTCGACTTTTCTGATGATCCGGTGTGCCATTTGTAAACGAGAGCACATTAACTATTTCATCGCATATCTCGAAACGAAGGCAGCAGAGCCCCGACAACGTATGCCTATCCAAGATCAGCTTTCACCACAGGACTGGCTTCTATTAGCGGAGATATAGAGTCTACTTAAACCACTCTATGAGATCACCATGAGGTACCAGAGTTAGGCTAAAGCAGGCTGTATGGCGCCTTATGAAAAGTGATGATCGAGATGGAATATTTACTTAACTTCTTCAAGGAGCAAAAACTGATATTTTCGCCACCTAATAGTACTGCTAATAAGCTAAGGAATGCCAGAGCCTCAGCAACCAAGAGTACAGCTTTCTAATTCATATTCGCTTGTCTCATGCCTATTTTACTAATAGTTTCTTAAGATATAGTACTCCGCGAGTTAACCAGGGTCGCGGACGCAAGAAACACTTGCTACAGCACACTCGAGACGAATACACTAATGCATTTTTACAAACTGAGAATCTTAATAATAACCACCGACGATACATATAAATCTCTATCAATAACTGTTGGTCAAAGCTTGATGAGTATTACAGTCTACTTAGCTAATCGCCACTTTACCCGGCTGTTATTATTCTTTACTCGCGCTGGAATGTGTCTTAGCTTAAGGCGAACTGGACTAGCTATAAGTAACTAGTGTAGCTATGGGACGCTAAGAACAGTGTCCGGGAATTCTTTAAATAACAGTATCCACATAAGGAGCAGTCCGAGACAGCGAGAACCGTAATAGAAAAAGCAATACAGCAAAACAAGCCCAATCAATTCAACCAGTAGATATAGAGCTACAATCAGTACATGATAGAGGAAGAAGATGAGCTTGGAGTTTATATGAGGCAAGGGCCAGTCCGGCGAGAGAACTTGAACCCCATTCTATAGTGGAAGGATTACTAAGAAGAATATCTACATCTAAGCAAGCTTGCCCTCAACATCCTAGCAATTCCTATTATATCTGTCGACCCTGAGCGAACGTTTAGTATCACAAAGTTAACAGTAAGCTCGCAAAGGCACAGCTTAAGCCCCGAGATAATAGAGGAAATACAGTGTCTACAGAATTGGCTAGGCCATCAAGCGATTACTATAGGCGAGGTCGTCAGCTTTGGTGGGGATCTGATGGGTTGGGATGGAGGGGAGGCGTAAGAGTACTAATAGCTTCATCCTGGCCTCAGGTCAGCGCTTTCAATTCAAGTATATCAATTCAATTCAAGTTAAGTAAGTTCACGGACGATTTTATTTCAAGTAATCAAGTTACACCCCCGAACTTGACTTACTTGAATTGAAGTCAGCACTGACTCATTTACGCCTTTCGATGGTCTCGGGAAACCCGACTGGCAACTAACTGGCATGGTGTTTAACGACGTCCTGGACCCCAATGCTCTAGGGGCTCCAACTGGAGAGCATCACATAAGCATTGCCGAGCTTGTGGGTTTACAGAACGCATGGTGCCTTCAGATTCCCACAATAATGGACTTCGACATGACAGGCCCTGTCCAGTGTGGGCAGTGGGACTGGCCTGATCCCAACATGGACGAAGCCACAGCAGGTTCCGACATGGATTCCGTCTACTATTACTTCGATTGAAACAGCAAGCGGCCCGTGTGATATTCTTCCATGAGAGTCACCTATAGAGAATGTAGCCAGAAAAGGAAACAAATCTTTCGAGTCATGTTAGCGGTGTGTTTTGGCTTCTTGGCGTCCAGGGTCATCTCGTTTTTTTCTCCGTCGTTTCAACGAGGCGGTTTCTAGGGAGGCTTGCATATAACAGGCAACAGCAAGCCTCAAATATGAGCACGAGGGGGACATGTACACGGTATGGAGATGGCACTGTCTGGTCTTTGCAGTTCGACTGGCTGCCATGTTGTGCTGGGGTAGCCTCTTCGTCATCCAAGGCTAGGGTAGGAGCAGACAATACGTCAGCCGGGTACGCGTGCGGTGTATCAAGGCTAGCTTCTTTTCATGATGAAGCAGGAGAGCGTAGGGAACTCTTCAGCCGGGTCAATGGAAAAAACGATGTGAAAGAAAAAGAACCTTCGGAACCACGTTCCTCAGGCACATCACAGGCACATCACTATTTTGGGAGAGGCAACGGCTGATAGTGAAAATGAGCACAAGAATTTGCTCCCATTGATGTCTGCTCTCCTGGTGCCGCTGGTGTGGGGCATTGCGCGTCGTGGACGCGTTGCATCGCTCACTCATCGGTGGGCGGCTTTATTAGTGTGTGGCACGCGTAAACGATCACCAAGACCCGTCCTCGGATTAGTGGGCAAGGGACAGTCCGCTCAGGCCTGGACTGGTAGTATGCCTATGTGTCCTCACTGATTATGAATGGTTAGTGAGTGTGTTGTCATCTCTAGTTCGTCTCCAATCTCCTCGTGTCTATCGCGAATTTGATCGCCGCTCGCACCGCCTGCAAGTTCGGTGCCCAGTCTTCCCTGTCCGCTGCCGCTTTTCCTCCCAGGAAGAACGAGAGGTTTCCCATCTTTGTTTGTCCGATCTGGCGCATGCCTTCACGCTGAGCATCCCACTTCGTGCAACGAAAGAGAAAATGTTCTCTCGTCTCTGCCGCTTGTCCACAATCGCACATGTCTGATCCCACCGCGCCTATCTTGTGCAAGTAGCTGTTGATCCTCGCCATCCCTGTTCGAAGCTAAGAGATCACGTCTGATTCGTGTGTCTCATTGCAAGACATTTAATTCAGAGGATCATTAATTCCCGCTCAGCTCCAGAACTCGACGACATTGAACACCTTGTGGAGTAAGATGAATCAAAGTTAATTAATAGAACGTCTTAGTAGGGCAGATAGCTGCCGATGAACCTGCATTCGATATAAATCACCAAGGTAGAGAAAGCTTGGTTTATTGGGGAGACAAGTGATAAAAGGATGACAAAGAGGGGGAACGAAAGGCTTCACTGCGCCTGGTGGCAGCGAGGTGGGGCCGTCGGGGAAGCTTCACGCCGAGATTACAGGGTCAACCCTTTTTAGCTCTGTTTCCCCCAAATTATTATTTAATGACCTCGTGGATCACAGCATCCACCCAAGCTATTTCCACAAAACTTCTTTCCGTCTGAATATACAGATTAGCGATTGAATGTCCATTTTCTTCTGACATCACGTAGTTCAGCTGTGCTTTTGTGCGCGCCTTGTTATTATGGATTTCAGATTAAGAATCAAGTCTTTGTCCTCCGAGCAAATCGCGGACTTCTTGGCGTGGGCTAGGGCATGCGACAAGAAGCCGACATTTTTCGATGGCATCAATTGGCTCGACAAGAACTTTGGCCTGAGTGTACCAGCGATTGAAGTCTTGCTTCTGCTGGCTGACGCATTTTCCGTTACCGCAAATCAGCTAGGATGCAGGGTAAGCACCGCGTAACGCCCAGAGAGGAGGAAGCACTCTCTAGGCACACCCCAGCTGAAGTAATATCTTGCAGAAAAATTCTGGCGTCAGTGGCTCCTTGGAACTCCCAGGCTTTGGCTTACCACTTGCCCATATGCCAGCTAAGCAAGATCGCTTCCCTATTTTGATCGGAGACCCGGAACAAGATTGGGCCGCTGCTACCCTCCTAATCCGAGAGGTCTGCATGCTGAGGCTGGTTGAAGAGATCACAAACAAACCCGAATGGTGGAAAAAGATTCGAGAGCCCAACATCGCCACGAAGTGGAAGGATGAGGCACTCGATATTGACTGGGCTAGCTACGTACGCCATGGTGACTTCACGACTGCCATGGCGGACTCTGTGAGTTCATACATGAACCGCAAAACGAATTCTTTGTTGTCGGGATGCTTGTCCGTCCTGGACGTTGCGGTGCCCCCGGAACCACATTTCAAGTCCGCTAACACTATGTGATTCAGTGTATCAACGAAATTCGCAAAAAGGCTGATATCTACGAGCAAGCCGGCCTTGTTCCTGTGCTTGATTATTCAGCCTGCATTATTAAGTCGGACAGACTCATCACAGAAGAACTCCGACACGAACTTATCGCGGCGGTTGAAGCTCTTGAAAATGTCCCAGAAGAAGAGAAGGACTGGCATCCTGGAAGCAACAAACAGGTTCTCAACCTAGTTCATCCTTCCCTTTGTCCCCTTGTCTATGGGCGCTCTCGGATCCTGTTGGATAAGCGTATTGGTGTCCAGGACTGCCTTGATTACTGCGGTCTTGGCCAAGCCATTCCGATGCCAGATTGCTCTGAGCTCATCAAAGAGACCACTACAGGACCTCGAACGAATGCGGTGCGTATCTGGGGCTTGCATCTGCCACCACCAGACCGCAGTGTGCCATTCCTTTCTCCAAAGTTTCAATGGCTGCCCTGTGACGTCGTTCTCGATAACGACGGTGGCGTCAAGATTGACAGCTACATCAATAACCTGCATCCGATCAAACACACTCAACTGTATCCCCTTATTGAGCGCTTTATTGCGAAGGCTCTGCCGGCGTGGGATCTAGCTTATCGTTGGCCGACGGAGTTTCGTGTTCAACGCCTCTCAACAGACGATGCTCAATACGTATGCCAAGCTCAAGACATCTGTACAAGCTCCGATTGGGGCTGTTCTCAATCGAATCGACCACTCGGTGATGGCGAGCCTCCACGCCTCCAGCATGAAGAAGACGATCCGGACTATGAGAGATCTGAGCGTGCAGAGCTTGATAATGCCTGGTTTAACAAAACTCATCCCGTTCCTGTTCCAGAGCCGGATGAAGCATCAGCGGCGCACGGTCGTAGCAGATCCGGTTCTCGATATTACAGACTCCCTGCTAGCAGCACGTTTAATCTCTCCGCAAACCACATTAAGGAAAGGGGGTTTTTCAATGGCGCTTCTCGCATTCAGGTTATTGTCAAACTCGCTAATATTCAATTAACGCCAGACAAACCTTATTATCGTGGCGGCTCATGGCACGTGGAGGGCCAGCTGAACGAACATATTTGCGCCACTGCCCTATTCTACTACGACAATGATAACATTACGGAATCTCGACTTGCTTTCCGTACGTCCGCCAACGCTGAAGACTTACGTATGGGGCTGCGGTACGACCAAAATGACTACTATTCTATCGAGCGCACATTCGCTATTCGCCCCCGGACCCCCGATGACAATATTCAGGAGATAGGGTCTATTCTTACACGCGAAGGTCGGGCTATCATTTTCCCAAACCTATACCAACACAGGGTCCGCCCCTTTGGCCTCGCCGACCGCTCCCGCCCAGGTCATCGAAAGATCCTTGCCCTCTTCCTAGTTGATCCAGCAATCCCTATCATCTCTACAGCCAACGTCCCTCCTCAACAAAGGCACTGGTGGCTTGGCGAACAGCACATTATGAGCAGCTCCCTACCTCGAGAGCTAAACGAGATGATTCTCGACAGTGCCGATTTCCCAATTGATGAGACTGAGGCCAAAAGCCTCCGCGATGAACTAATGGCCGAACGGACCGTACTGCAGGGGGATTTGGACGGTAAGCTAAGAGAGGTGGGATGGAATTTCTGCGAACATTAACTGAGTGTTGCATAACTGTTTGCCAAGGATCTCAGCTCGTCAAATTCGGGCGCAGGCTTGTCAACAAATAAATTGAATTCAAATGAATCCAAATAAATCCAAATCAAATCAAATCACAGGGGCCGAATTGATTTGGATATTTGGATTCATTTGGATAAAACATTAGCCAATCACCACTTGTCACTCCTGGACAGGTGGACCCACTCCTGGCCAACGCAACGCCAGTCGGTTGCCTGTTCTTTTTTTGTCCCTCACCAAACGCTTCTTGCGTAGCATCTACAATTGTACCCAGTACTCTCGGTACAAATGGCCCCGTCTACGAATGCCGATAATCCAGCGCTTCTTTCAACTACTCCTTCTACCGCTAACAGCGATCTCGACACCGCGACCGACTTCAATCGATCCGATGTCAATAGAGAGGTGACTGCACACTTCCTCCTCGGCCGACTATCCCATCAACTGCCAATGGGCTCCATTTTTGCCAAGCCCAAAATACCCACTATTGTACCCACTTTTACTCCGCACTTCAATCGGTACATGACGAAACATCATTTGCACCTATGTTTTCTTACCTGCCACCACCAAAACCGTCATTTTGTTCAATGCTGCGATGTCTTCTAGTGATTCTGATGCTTCCGGTGCCTCCGGTGCCTCCGGTGCTTCCGTTGCTTCCGTACGGAGCTGTATTGTGGTTGAGATCCTTCCGGAAGACCTCGCCGTCGCCTGCACTGCCGACTGTACGCCGGAGCGGTGCGATAACAGCACAGTCCGGCCCCACGAACCTCCGGCTGTCGAGCGCGGGCCGGCGGGCTCCTTTATACCCTTTGACGTGCCGGCCCGACCCCGAGAGATACAGGAGCTGCCGGCAGCCCCGCTTGACTTATTCTTCCGGTACGTTCCCAGGGGCCTTATTGAGCGGTGGGTGCAATGGACGAATGCAGCGCCGCTATCTAAGGAAGGCCCCCGGGCTAGAACTTCAAGAGTGAACGTATGGCGGAAGACTTCTGTAGATGAGATTTACCTTTTCTTAGGTATTTTAATCTATATGGGAATACATAGCGAATCTGAAATATCAAGGTATTGGTCAACTCAACAGCAGAAGGAAGATCCTATCTATCCATTTACTCGGTTTATCCCATCGAGTGCGGATGGACCCCATTTTCGCCAAGGGCGGGGTAAAGCCAATCAGGGCTTATGGGACCACTAGAATAATCGAATCATATGCTAAGATTCAGGGTACCTCGATTCCTCTATAGATTTTGGGTGTGCCAGAGGTACCAACAATCTCCATCAGTACATAGCGGTACGTTACAGTCTAAGTAGCCTTTTCGAGTCTTTTTTCGCTGTTGCGGCTGTTGAGTGAGGCTATTCCTAGATACCTCACTTAGAGCCTCGCGTTTCTTCCTCCTGCCGCAATAGGTGCAAGGCGAGTTAACCCCCCTTGATCCCTTGCGATGGTGCTGCCAAGGAATAGATGTTTTCCTCTTATCTGAAGCCCGTTGAGGTCGTGAAAGTCTTCGACCTCCTGCTAATGGTCCAAACTGTTGAATAAGCTGGGATGCAAGCAGTCGCCGCCATTGGTACTGGGTCTTAACCTTTTGCCACTCGGGCTTACCCCAGAGCTGCAGGAAGAAGCTATTCACAACGATCACTTCTAGTAGGAAATTCCAAGCAAGTGCCTGCCAGCCTCCTCGACGAATAGGGCGGTTGTATTGATAATAGGACCTCATCTGGTCACTAATATCAACCCCATTCATCTTATGGTTATACTCGTCAATTGCCTCAGGCACCGGGAGGTTCTTCCGGACGTCTGGGCCGAAGGCTTGCCGAGCAGCCCGCTTGCTAGCAGAGCTTCCGGCCGGCCGGCGCCGGAGACGGATAACCTCCCGGCCGTCTCGGAAGACGGTTGTTAAGAAGAGGACAAGGGCGTTATCCTTCCAGGTGAATTGGTTGACCTATAATGAAGAGATAAACTGATCAATATGGAGATATCTATAGAAGGCAGTTTGCAATACCATACCTCCCCGTCTAAGGTAGGGATACAATGGATCTGACCCCAAGGAATACCCTGGCCTTCTGCTTCCTTCTCAGCGACGAGGATCTTATCTATCCCGCTCTCTTTCCGGCAGGTCCCGGAAGCCCCGACCTGCTGCTTCCGGAGGGCCCGGAGAAGCCGTACGGAAGCAAAGAGATTATCTAGGAATACGTGGTAGACTGCAGCCGGAAGTAAGGTAATAAGTGTCGTTACAACCCGCTGCGTTGGCGTTAACGGGGCCCACTTTGCAGCAGCAGCTCCAGCCTTGCTGTCTTCCGGCCGGGCTTGAGGGACTAGTCCGTACGGGCCCTTTCCGTGTACGTGCCAGAGCCACCGGAGGCAGTAGCCCGATTGGGCAAGGATCCAGACCTTGAAGCCGGTTGGGATCGGCTTCGTCGGTATTGTCGTCGTCTCTAGGGACCGGCCCGTAAACCGGACCATAGCCTCGTCAACGGTAAGGTCGGAGCCGGCTGTATAGAAGGAATCCCCAGTCTCTTGGATATGGGTTGACCACTCGTTAACTTTCCGATATATATCTGGCATCCCGGCTTGGGCGGGGGCTTGGGCCCGGGCCTGGCGTTGACCTCCTGACTGGCTGGGCTGGAATTCAGAGGTATCAAAGATACGTAGCTGCCGGAGCAGACTTTGGAAGCGGTCCCGGGAGATAAACCGGGTGAATAGATAGATAGGATCCTCCTTTTGCTGTTGAGTTGACCAATATCTTGATATTTGAGGTTCGCTATGTATCCCCATATAAAGCAGGATTCCTAAGAAGAGGTAAATCTCATCTACAGAAGTCTTCCTCCACTCATACACTCTTGACCGTTTAGCCCGGGGACCTTCCTTAGATAACGGCGCTGCATTCGTCCATTGCACCCACCGCTCAATAAGGCCCCGGGGAACGTACCGGAGGAATAGGTCAAGCGGGGCTGCCGGCAGCTCCCGTATCTCTCGGGGCCGGGTCGGTACGTCAAAGGGTAGGAAGGAGCCCGGCGGCCCGCGCTCGACAGCCGGAGGTTCGTGGGGCCGGACTGTGCTGTTATCGCACTGCTCCGGCGTACAGTCGGCAGTGTAGGCGACAGCGAGGTCTTCAGGAAGGATCTCAACCATAATACAGCTCCGTACGGAAGCCCCGGAAGCCCCAGAAGCATCGGAAGCCCCGGAGGCACCGGAGGCATCAGAAGCATCAGAATCACTAGAAGACATCGCAGCATTGAACAAAATGACGGTTTTGGTGGTGACAGCAGGTAAGAAAACATAGGTGCAAATGATGTTTCGTCATGTACTGATTGAAGTGCGGAGTAAAAGTGGGTATAAAAGTGGGTATTTTGGCCTTGGCGAAAATGGGGTCCATCCGCACTCGATGGGATAAGCTCCACAAGCTCCAGACTATTGAGAACGTGGCTTTGGATCTTGAAGACAAATCAACCTACGATCTCATCACGGATAACGCAACCCGCTGGAACTCATCTGAGGCGATGATGGAGCGAGGTTATCAGCTTCGGAATCCTCTTGATTCCCTGGTCCAGGCGGAGGTCACAGAGTGGAGCCAGTACGTGGCCAGGAGGACTGAGAACGGGACGAAGCCGATGCCGAAGGAGAGTCGGAAGAAGCCAGCAATTGTTGACGATAAGATGACTGCTGAGGACTGGGCAGTGATTGCAGAGTATCTGGCTATATTGAAGCCGCTAGAGACAACCACTAAGCGCCTAGAGGGCCGACCTGAAGATGGTGAGCTGACTCCTGCATTGCAATTCTTACGTATGCTTATAGGTTACAGGGAAATACGGGGCGATCTGGGAGGTTCTGCTAACTATGGAGTGGCTTCTGCAGCATTTGGAAGAGTCAAAGATACAACACGAACATGATGAAGAACCTCACCTACGGATTGGTTGCAACCTCGGTTGGATGAAGTTGGATAAGTACTACACCGCTAGCGAAGATAGCCCTGTATATCTTGCGGCCCTTGTTCTCCACCCTGCCTTCCGTTGGTCAACCGTCGAGTCGCAATGGGCAGATCAACCCGATTGGTTAGTGAGAGGAAAGGCAGCTGTACGAGAGCTGTGGGAAGAGTATCGAAAACTGCCCGTCGAGCAGGATACGACAGCGGAACAACCGACTGCTACAAGGAAGACAACGGACCTGGATGACTTCATGGCGTCAATCAGGAAGCTCAGCACTCAGCCTGCGCCTTCAGCATCGCCTACACGCGATGAGTACGCTGAGTGGTTGTCCATTACCGATCCTGGCGATTGTTTGGTGGACAATGCGATTCAGTACTGGCTTCTCCGAAGACGGCAGTATCCACGTCTGTCGCGGATGGCAGTCGATCTCTTTTCAATTCCCGCGATGTCTTCTGAGCCGGAGCGAATATTCAGCCTTGCAGGACAGATGGTTACCCCTCCGAGAAGACGACTGCAAGCAGACATTTTAGGAGCAGCTCGATGCATCTCTTCGTGGGAGAAAAGTGGGGCTATCCAAATAATCAAATAGATCCAAATCGATCCAAATCAAATCAATCAAATCAAATTGGACGCTCGATTTGATTTGATTTATTTGTTGACAAGCCTGCTTCTATCCACAACCACCTCAACAGTGATGGAATAGATGACTTACTAAGCTGACCTGAAGATGAATTGATAGAAATAGACCCTATCTATCAACGTAGATGCCATCTACGGTGATACAGAACGCCTCAAACGCCACAGCGGATCAAGGATATCCCGCCAGCATCAGCCTCACAATCCCTCAACGCCATCATCAGATCATCCACCCCCATCTCCCTCATCGACCTGCTGGCCCAGTTCATCCGCAAGCGCCTCGATCTCTGTGCTCCTAAGGGCGAATGGTGGCTGCTGATCTGCTAGTCTGCCAGCAGGATGTATGTGTCTATCCAGTTGGAGTGCCTCACCGGCTCGGGCCAATTGAGGCGCCGGGATAGTAACAATATCACGAAGGCAGCGGAAATAGCAGGTGTGAGGCGGAATTGGGCCGCCTGGGGCATTGGTGGCTGATCCAGGCGCTGATCTAGGGGCGAAAATTGCTGGCGTTGCTGAGGTTCCGGTACCTCACTTCCCTGCCAGATTACTAGGCATTTTATGTATATATATACATCAAGGATTTCTTGGCAATCTACCCACTTGAATCTACGTTGATGAGGCCGTGATAGAGGGGATAGAAGCTTGGCAGCAGGCAGGGTAGAATGGGTAGAAAGCACAGCTTTCTATCAATAGTAGATAGCGCGTCTACTTTTGGTGGATAGATGCAGACCCCTGGATGGTTGTGTATTCTGTGATGGCACGTTGTCGCCAATGGGTGAATTCCTGAGCCTCCTAGCTTATGGTTGTGCTCTCCGGCGATCCGAGGGACTAGTGTATCATTTTTATTAGAGTGAAGATGGCGAGGTGCTTTCGTGGGATAGACGGTCATAGTTGTCAATGGATGGCTCCCGTAGCCTTGCACGCGAGGTACTTAGATTAGCTACTATCTACTATAATCGCTTGATGTACGACTAGGAGCCTGCCAATATTGACCTTAAAAACATTCGACATACGATCCCGACGACAACGCCTGGCTACTAGTTTGTCTCTGATCCTACGAACAGGTTGGCAGACGCATACGTGGAACTCGTTTTGAGCGCGACGGTTAACCGCAGGGACCGCCATTTATAATTGTTTAAACAAATCAGGAAATAAATAAAAGATATCTAGTAGGTTTCTTCCTTCTTCGCTCACTTATTCTGTGGCAACAAAGGCTGTGTCATTCCTCCTCATTTTCTGTTCCAAGTTCTCCCATTCCGGAGGTGTTTTCTTGCCGCCCTCTCCGAATGGTATCATGGCTGAAATAGGCTGTCATCATAACCCGCAAAGATTCTAGGCATATTAGCCCTGTATGAATCCACCTGAGCACTATCCGCAGACTCGGAGCAGAGAGTCTCCATCCAATACCAATACCCATGCGATGCTAAAAGCCTCTCAACATAGTCTCCGAACGTATAGCGCGTCTTATAAAGTTCTTCGCCAAAGTAGTGATAGGCAACATAGTCTTCTGGCGTTCCAGCGGGCTCTTGAATAAAGCACATGCAAGCCTCAGGAATAAAGAAATCAAATGGTAAGACGTTGCGAAATCTGAGCCTCCACTCATCATCCGGAGTCGGCTCGACATAATTCGGAAGAGGAAACCAGGTGATATCGCGCCAATTGTCGCCGAAAATCTCGAGGATTGGGAGGATTCGAATATGGCCGGTAGAGGGAATGTCACCTATAGCCATTTCAGGCGAAATAAGCTCCCATTCGAGACGAAAAGAGCCGACTTGCTTGTAGAACTTTTCCACACCGCTAGGTAAGCGGCCGTTGGCATATTTTTTAGCTTCATCAATCTCAGACTGCGGTGCTGAAGCACTAATCTTTGCCTCTGTCACTCGAATGTTGGGGTGCTGCTGGAGACTCTCGGCCATGCGCTCTAGACGTCGCCGGATGCCAGACTCAACGGCCGTGTTAGAAGGGAAGGGCGTGGATGAGCCCTCATCCTTTAAACTGATAGTCGGCTTTAGAGGCTCAATCTCAAGGTGTGGAGCAGCCTCAACAGATAGAGCTGCTGTCTCTTCCTGTACGAGTCCCTAAAAGCAAATCCTGATGAGAATCGAGCCACAGATAACGGCCTGAGGAAATCATACCAGAGATGGACTGTCCAAAACTCTGCTTGCAAGCCAAATGAAAGGTTTTCTTAAGTTCAGGTCTGATTTTACCGACATGTCAAAGTAAGAAAGGCCCTTTTCCCGGTGAAATGTGATCGACTTTGGGCCCAACCTGCGGTACGGGAGGTCAACTTTGTTACCGCAGAGAGCCATAGGCAATTCTCCTCCGGCAGAAGTTTGGATTTTCTCTATGAATGTATATTAGCTGAAATTTGGTGCCGGTTTTCAGTAAGATGCATCTGACCTACCGTACCAGCGAGGGATACTTTGTGTCAGGGTGGCACTCCGAGACCCCTCTCCGGGAAGATAATCGGCCCGTGCTGACATGGTCAAAGTGCCAAAGGCTCTCCACAAGTCCTGAGGCAGGACCCACAAAGGGGTCCTTCAGCATTCTCCAACCACCACCTGATTTACCCGCAAGGTCAGGAGATGTAGCAGTACATAAGGGTGATTTGCGTCACAGCTGCAGCTGGACCATTCTTAAGCTTCAATTCAATCACTCAACTTGCCCTATGACCAATAGTGGCATAATTCTACGTTAACAAGTCTGTGAACCTCGCTTCGCTGCCCAGGCATGCTCTTCGACTCCTCGTCAGGTCTCCTCTCTTATATGGACTGTTATACATCACCACCGGCACCTTTCACCAGCCTCAGAATACGCCGAATTTTAGAGAATGCTTACCAATCTAGCCAACGAATTACCTCAATCCTTGGCTAACTACCTAGAGGAGAGGGACATCAACGCTCTAGCTCGAACAAATCGTCGCCTGTATCGTCTTCTGGATCCCTATCTCTATCACCACAATGCACAACAGCCTGGTGGCTCGGCCTTAGTTTGGGCCGCAAAATACGGCGAAGACAGGACCGCCCAAAAGGCAATAAATGCAGGGGCTGATGCTCATGTCCGAAGTGGTGCTTCTGATCGGCCATTGGGGTTAGCAGCGATGAATGGCCATGAAGGGGTGGTTAAGCTGCTATTGGAGTCGGGAAAAGTTGATGCAGACTCGAGGGATTATGACAATCGGACACCGTTCTCGTGGGCTGCTCAGAATGGCCGTGATGCCATCGTCGAGCTGCTATTAGAGTCGGGAAAAGTTGATACAGACTTGAGGGATAAGTGGAGGGATAATGACGATCGGACACCGCTCTCTTTGACTGCTGAGAACGGCCGCGATGTCGTCGTCAAGCTACTATTGGAGTCGGGAAAAGTTGATGCAGACTCGAGGGAGTGTGGCAATCGGACGCGGCTCTCGTGGGCTACTAAGAACGGCCGTGATGCCGTCGTCAAGCTACTATTGGAGTCGGGAAAAGTTGACGCAGACTCGAGGGATAATTGCGGTCGGACGCCGCTCTCGTGGGCTGTGGACATAAGGTATAAGGATGGCGGGCCAGCGCTCTCGTGAGCCGATAAGAATGGCCATGACGCCGTCGTCAAGCTGCTCTTAGAGTCGGGCAAAGTTGATGCGGACTCGAGAGATTATTACGGTCAGACGCCGCTCTCGTGGGCTGCTATGAGCGGTTATGACGACGTTATCGAGCTGCTCTTAGACTCAGGTAGAGTCGATGCGGGCTCGCGGGATAATCATGGTCGGACGACGCTCTTGAGGGCTGTTATAGGCGGCTATGACAACATTATCAAGCTGCTCTTAGACTCAGGGAGAGTTGATGCAGGCTCCCAGGATAATTACGGTCAGACGCCGCTCTCATGGGCTGCCATGAGGGGCAATAAAGCGACAATTAAAGCCCTCCCGGGTAGGCCGCCCAGGGTAAGTAGGATGCCAAAAATACTCATCACGCCAAAGTATCTTCCCCGCCAAACTCTTTGGAGTGGTACATGATTTTGAAGAAGTATCTTTTGCCCCCCGTTGTATTGTATACTCGGCGGCCCCAACGCGTTCCGCATTGCCCGGCAGGCATACGCTACGTGTCACACAGAGAGCCGCCCATAACTACGGCATGACTAGCTGCACCTGATGAAGGTGTGCATCTTCACTTTTGCTGGCCGGTTTGGCTATTTCGAAACGACGGGCGGCACCACAAGCAGACCGACCACCGCAAAAGAGTACGACTCAGAGAGATCGAGTCGAGCAGTCAATTCGTATGGATAGAGAGGATTCTCTAACTGCACCTGTGATGCGAATATATCGCGGAGGTCACATAAAGTGAGGTTGTCATGTAGATGTAGAAAGATGGATGACGAGCTAAGACCAGGGCTCCTAATAGTGCAACCAGTGCGTGTGAAAGCCTCAAACTGCTCATTTAGTGCGTTTGCCTTGGTCACACTAAACTGCTAGTCAGTTTGACTTTACCACACTAAACTGCCAGTTTGCCTGAGATACACAAACTGAACTATTGGTCCGTCCGTCAAGGTCGAAACTAAACTACAGTTTGCACTGTAGTTTACACTATTAATCTGAACATAATAGCCCCCACTTGCGGCCGGGCCCCTCCCCATGCCTCTCAGGCTGCCACCTGTGGGCTCATGTCTTCAATAAGAACGATACGGCATGGGAAAGGAGAGTAGACGAAATGCTGTACTCGAGAGATAGATAGCCTTTCGGGCAGACTGTAATTGACTTAATCTGCGCTTTGGGATGGGACATAATCACGTAATCGAGCTACGTTGGCGCAGAAACTGAGGGCCATGATTGGTATGATACACGTTACTCGACCGGACACAACAATCTGCTATTATATCTCAGACTATGATGGAATCGATACCAAACAGAAGCTCTGATCAAGCCAGTGATTACAATCTCACTTGTTTGACTGTGATTCTCAAGAGACTAGCGTGATTGGCATCTCAACAGCTTCGCTCAGGACGATGCCATACCAGCCCAACCTACCCTACAGGTATTGGATAGAAGGTACCTAATACCCCGCCTCACCTTCCTTTGTCATCTTACTTTCTTGGCATGCAGATGTTAAGAAAGTAGCCTGAATTACACCTTTTCCCCTAACAGGTGCACCGCAACAACCACAACCCTGCGCTTCGCGCAGCCGATGGCGGCGGCGATGGCATCGACCACCACCCGCCCGCCTACTATCCCAGACCCTTTCGATCTAGGAATCCATACTCCCGCCAATCTCAATCGAGGAGCCCGCACAGCCCTCCTGCAAAACAGCCCCGCTGTTGTGAATGGACCTGTTGGTGTCCCGCCCGCCTTCGGAAGGACGGCTCAAACGCCGTCTTCGCCTCTCAATGCGATCTCTACTGCTGCGGCCACGGAAGGAGCCCAGCTAGCCCGTCCCGTCCCGTCCCCCAATACTGCCCGGACCACTGAACAGCAACCAGTCTCCCTTATCGAATCAGCCAATAGGCTCGCACACGAGCGTGTGGAGGAGTACAATGCCAAATTGAAGGTGTTTCAGGCCTTCTGCGCTAAATTCGAAGAGGCAGCGAAGCAATTCACCACTGGACTCGAACGGGAATTCGCTCAAAACTTTGCCAATAGCTTCCTGGATTCCTGGAACCAGGCGCTCTCTGATGCCAAATCTGCTCCCGTGCCTACCTACAGCACCGTCGCGGCCTCTCCCCCGGCTGCAAACAACGCCCTTACCCACCAACCTCGACACCATCAACAACATCATCAACAACAACAACCCCCCCCTCATCGCCAGGGACAACCGACCGTAGATGCCCCACCCCGAGAGGACCTCCGCGTCTTCATCCGGTTGGACGCCGGAGCTCCGGCTAGAGCCCACAAGGACTACGCAATTCGGACCCACATATCCCGGAAACTCGGAGTGGACCCACGCAAGACCCCGCGGGTACTCCAAGTCAGGTCCGGATGGGCCGTCCTCGCCGCCGACATAACCACCCACGACCTCCTCGTGCAGAGACAGACTGAATGGGCAACCGACTTAGGGGCCGCCGCCATAGAGACTAGGCAGGAATGGTTTACCTACCTAGTCTCAGATTACCCCTGCAGACTGACCGACCTCTATGGCAACGAAGCGGATAGCGACGCTGTCATGAACGAAGAAATTGAAATCCAGACAGGGCTGAAACCTGTCAACATACGCCCTACACTCTTCGCTGACGGCTCGTCACCCCTGAAGGCGAAGATCATCTTTCACGGCTCCCCCAATGGCAGGATATATCAGGATGAGGGCCATCTTTACTCACCAGACGTCACGGTCGAGTATAATGAGACTGCCTATAACAATGAGGATCTGTTCCTCCAGTGGATAAGGGACGAGCTGCCAGCTGTACAGGGAAAAACACGTGACTTCCTCCTTGTCATGGATGTCGCCAGCTTTCATAAGACGGATAAGGTGAAGGAGCAGCTAAGAGAGATGAACATTACACCAGCTCTTATCCCTCCTGGGCTTACAAGTTATCTTCAACCCCTCGATACTGCAATTAACAGACCGTTTAAAGACTGGCTACGAGAGGAGACCGAGCTGTACATCGAAGACCGAGCTGTACATCGAAGACCGCGAGAAAAGAGGGATTACAGAGTGGACTGTTAGCGAGAAAAGGATCATGACAACTTGGGTAGTCGCCCGGGCGATGGAACGACTCCGTAGCCGCCCAGAATTGGTCGAAAAGGCGTTCCTAGACTGCGGTATTACCATTAGACCAGACGGCAGTCAGGATCACCTTATCCGGATCAAAGATATCGATGAGATCGACTTCAACGGCTGGGAAGATGCCGAGGAATTGCAGGTCAAGTCAGAAGAGCTTGTGGACACGATCTGTGACGGGGAGGAATTTGTTTTATCTGGGGACGAAGAACATTCCCTTGAGATCGGATTGATGATGTTGAAAAAGGAGGAATTAAAGCGGATGGCTCAAGAGCTCGGTGTGCTGGCCGTTGGGAATAAGACGGACATTGTAGAACGCCTGGTTGATAAGTATACACAAGGAACAACAGAAGAGACGGCAATCCCGGTAGAAGAAGAGGCAACCCTAGATGAGATAGTAGTAGCTTATTAGTCTTTAAGCAGTTCCCGGTCGTCAATTGGCGATGGACTCATTTTTTGATAATTGAGAAGGAGGGATCTGAGAAGAGGGAAAGGTGGCCTGACGTTGAGATCATCATTTCATACTAATACTATGAGGGTTAGATCGTGCAGCTAGCAGGGGTCCCAAGACCCACAAGGAAATCCGAATCTTTTGAGTCGATACGGTACGCGACCGCGTCTGGCATGGGTGCGCGGAAGGGTGGGTCGCGACCTTAATTTACGTCAAACCCCCCCCCCCCCCCATTTAGGCTTAGTACATAGCCGTATTAGGATTAGTGTATGCATGGAATAGGTTTAGTACATCCGTGTCAACGGCGCACAAAACATCACCAAATTCCCTTCAGTGTTGAAAAGTAAAGGACATGCAACTATCACGATGAGTAACAAAGGCGGTCGCTTTAAGACCCATGGTGTTCATGAACACTTTGCAGCAGCCCCAATCCCTCCAGGAGGGGGT
The DNA here is from genome assembly GCA_020744375.1 of Dactylonectria estremocensis. NCBI lineage: Eukaryota > Fungi > Ascomycota > Sordariomycetes > Hypocreales > Nectriaceae > Dactylonectria > Dactylonectria estremocensis. The sequence goes on from JAGMUU010000062.1 coordinate 61,325, forward strand.
AAATTCACTCAACTTCGCGTTCGGTGCAAATACTGTTCTAAAACCATGGCCAAGCACGTCCAACGGCAACAGAATCACCTTGCCAAAGAGTGTCTTGGTTTCCAGCAAGCTGCAGGCCATGTTGATCGCCAGCCTCGAATCACTACGGCTTTGTCCATAATGAATCGAAACTCTAAAGATCAACTCGATCGAGCCGTAGCCCTCGCCATCTTTAAGTTTGGCAAGCCATACACCACCTTCGAAGACTCTGGCATGGTTGAGTTCATCCAAATGCTCAATCCAGCGTACAAGCCCCCTAGTGGTGATCGAATTGCCTCAATACTTCCTGAAGTTTACCAAGATTACCGAGTCCAAGTCAAGGAGATCCTCGACGATGCCGATCATCTCAATGTCATCTTTGACGCTTCTGACGACATAAGCAACAACCGTATTGTCAACATTTCGATCTCAATTCCCAACTCGGTTACATTCTATTGGAAGACTGTTAATACACGGAACGAGGAACATACGGGCTTGAATACCATTCGCCTAATCCTGCCACTCTTGGAAGAGGTATTCACGAAGGAAGGAGAGGACTTCCAGGATTTCTCTCGCATGAACGCTATCTGCACAGATACATGCTCGACAATGCGGAAACTCCACGCTGAGATGAAGAATATGCCTGAGCTCAGGCATTGTTTCTTCATTTGTGTGATTCCCATGGTCTTCAACTTCTAGTGAAAGACATCGTGGAATCGGAGAGATGGGCTTCAGTCCTTAAGAAAGTTACGAGAATCATCACGTTCTTTAAAAAGGCCAAGCTCCAACTCGCACGACTTCGTGCTTATCAGCTTGAGTGTTATGGTAAACAGAAGGCTTTCATTATACCAGCCATCACCCGTTGGGGAACACAACTCGGAGCTGTTATGTCTTCACTGGCGAACAAAGATGCTCTTCGAGCATATGCACGTGATGCTATGGTCCTCAATTCCCTAAAAGCTAAGGCTATCAAAGGGGGAGAGGAGGAAGAGGAAGATCGACAAGTCCTAAGGGCAATAAAAATCGAATCACAGTCCGTCCTCACTATATGTGTACTGAGAGTGCACTCCCTGACGAGCAAGCGAGTCGGCTTCCGTATTTTCCTCGCGTGGAACGTGCCAAAAGTCCACTGAAACATCCAATTCTTCAAGCACAGCACATGCAAGGAGCATCTTTTCCCAAAGGTCCCTGTTCTTGACAGGGGTTTTGTTAGCTGTAAGCCAGCCATTCGTCTGCCACTTCCAGATGCTTGTTGTCATGGCGTCAACAATGTATGCCGAGTCTGACTTGATGATCAGATGGTTAAGTCGACATAGCTCTGGGCACTTGTCTGGCACCTCGCACGGGGATTGTCCTCCATGAATTGCGAATTTCTTAGAACTTTCCAGTCCTGCAATAGCGGCGTGCAGTTCGGCACGCTGACTTGTATGTGGATGGATCGGGTCGTCGAGAACTCGAAACGAGAGATTCGGCTGGATAGTATCATCATCATTATCGATATATCTGGGACCAAACCAGACACCGCATCCGGAGGCGACTGCTTTATCCGAGCCGTTCCCAGGGCAAGCTCCGTCGATAGCGACGATCATTGAGTCTACATGATATGAATAACGGCCGCAACTGCATGGTTCTGACGACGACCAGGGGCATCGGAGGTGAACAAAGTCGCCATCAAGGCCGGTAACTTCGAGATTGTTGGCGGTGCTGCCATGAGCAGTATAGTAATCTCCTGGAAATTGTTCACCTGGTATATGAGGAGGCTGGCCACCATTGTGCGGCCCATGCTTGTTATGAGCAATTTCTCCCTGGGGGCGATGGCGTGAAGTATGTTTGCGGCGCTTAGAGGCAGGGGACATAGTGGAGAATGGGGGCCTAAATGTACGCATTGTTAGTTGTAGTAATGGAACATATGTCTGGGAGCTTCACCTTGTGCAGACAAAAGGACTGTGGGGTTGTGTCAGATCTCGTGACTCAGTAAGTGGGGTCTGACGGTCTGGGTTGGGTGCCTTTTGCGCAGCGAGATGTGCGATCAAATGATGCTAAAAAAGGCTGCTTGAGTTGATGATAATTACGACTTTAGTAACGTTGTGACTGATTGATTGATTGGCTGTGTTGTTGATGACCTTGACGGGCGAGGGAGACACTGTAGCGACTTGGTCACGGAGGGAGCAGCAAAAGGAGAGACAAAGGTATAGAAAGTGAACTCCTACGATAGCTAGTCCGAAGGTGGGTATCTAGCCAGGTGTATGTGAAGGGTGAGATAGCCTTCCGCTGTGGTGGAGGCGGGGTCGTGAGGTTTAGTATGCACGGATCACGTAATCTGACAGAACCGCTTCCTGTCAGACTAACTGTAACGGGCTGTGCCCGTAGGTGGCCTCGGAAACCCTCGGCCTTTCGTGGCCCACTTTTTGACTTTAAGCCACCATGACGAGTATATTTATGGATGGAACTCCCTCAACTCTCCTTCTCTTCTTCTTTCTCTTTCTTCTTTCCTTAAGTTTGGTATACTCTGTAGAGTGGCCTAGCTAGTTGCAATACACTACCTTGAGACCGTTACACTAACGGCCGATAGCCCTGTATTGAGGCTTTACAGGGATGTTGATACTAGCGTTGCAATGAGGCGTATAGGGGGGGTCAATCGATCAATTGAGTGATGTACAGTGGGGTGCAATAGGTTTGAATCCAAATCTAAGTACCGTTGGGAATGAGCTAGCTTTATTAAGCTGCAATTTACCACGCCGCCCTAAGAAGACGTCAAGAAAAAGAAGGGGCTAGCGGGAAACCTTAGCTTATGGTTAGGGTTATTAAAGCGGCGAGATTCCCTTATCCTAATTTAGTTAAGCTCTTTTTTATGCCGTACTTGGATTGGATTCAACCTTTTTGCACCCCACTGTATCTGTGACTTCCTGTTGACAGCGTGGCCGGCTCGGATACGAGGTTATCACTCAAGTCACGAGACCGGGCCGGATTTACTATATTACTCTGACACTTCCTTAGTTATCGCAGCCAGCCGGAATCCTCCGTCACACAGGTTGTCATGAACTACGGATATTGGTTCGCAAAATTGAAGATGGGAAGGTTTCGAATCAAATATCGTATCGGCCAACCCTCCAATCCATCGATTTGATCGTCGATCGTGAGGGTCCCGGGTAGGTTGTCCAGGGTACAGTTGGGTGCCAAAATATTCATGCTGCTAAAGTACCTTTCCTGCTAAAATATTAGCAGTGGTACATGATGCAGCACAGGTATATTTTGCCCCGCACTGTACTGTCGCCTGATTGCAGCGGTGTTCCGACGCGGGTCGCGTCAATGCGCGCCGTGTCAACGCGCACACGACGGGCGCAATGTGTTGGCTGGCTGTTGTTGCGATGCTCTTTTCTGAGGCTGTCCCATCTCAATATCGCACGACGTCTGGATGTCCGTCTATGGCTGTCTGGGTAACTGTTTTACAGTTTCGACCTTGATCGGCCCCAGGGGCGAGGAAGTGAGCGACAACGGCAGTCAACCGTTTTGCAGGAACAGGATGAGCTTGATCAGTATCTATCAGAGCCGCCAGTAGACAATATCGCATAGAGAGCGAACCCAACTGCTTGGTGGAGGGACGTTGGCGTCGTGCGTTTTCCTCCATTGTCTTATATGGCTGTTTGCTTTCTTACTATCGCATCGTCTGCTGCAGAAACCAGCGCTCATCATATGTCAATCAAATCAACTTTGGGGTCAAAGTTGATTTGATTGATTTGATTGATGCCCTATATCAATTCCGTGTGTGGCGGTCCCTACATACCTCGAGTATGAAGCCATACCCTAGGTATCCCCTACGTCACTTACCCACCAAACTACCCAGCTTTACCCCACCGTGCCTGACCCAGTTCTTGAGGCACTGAACACGTTCCAGTGTATCTGCGCCTATTGAGAGCCTCTGAGACATCAATGTCAGCTTGGCTAGGCTGAATTGCCTCTCGCAATCACTTGCCATCGCTGGAATAGCAAAGACATCCAGAGCAAAGCCGCTTAGTGATGGAAAAGAAGCTTTGTGATCTCTCCACCATTGGATAGGATCCTGCGTATCCTGTGGTTCGAGACGGAAATACCTGTCCAGCTCGCTAATATTGCCACCTATTGCAAACGCTTTCTTCGCCTTGCTATTAATCCATTGGATGTACTGATCATCCTCCTGACCCATCGTCCTTGGCGTTGCATCGTACTGCACCGCTTCCTCGTATTCTTCCTGGTTCTTGTCGTACCAACGGGCGAAGTACTCCTTTATTCCCATCTTGGCATCGCGAACCCAGGCTAATTGCTCCTCCGAGACCCAAGTAGCCTCTAGCCAGCCTATCCCGAATCTCGGGTGAAGAATGATCGCTGCCGCGAACAAGGGAGATTCTCCGAGTTTGTTGTAATACTCATCCAGCTTCTTCCACCCGTTGTTAATTGATGCCCGGATATACGCTCGATGATCTGCTGGTAATGTGCTCTTCTGTGAGATCTCGGAGGCCGGAGGCTTTTCCACCGTGGAATATTCAGTTTGAGAATGCTCTGGTAAGGCAGATTCAGTGACAGGGTGGTCATCGATAAGATCGATACGATACGATACGATATCGATATCGACAAGCGATATCGTCGATAGTTTAGCCTAGCACGTCCTGTGCCCCAATAGGGACTTTTACGGGCCTCGCGGCCCCCTGTGACGGGAACGTCCGGAGCGGTGGACCCAGGGTGGGGTCGATACGTAGCTAGGGCGCACGGGGCAGGCCACAGGGACTATCATACGCGTCTACGCGCCTGCCCGCTTTCTCTCTTTCCTCTCCATCGTAGTATTCTCGCAATACAATGGCATTACCTCTTGAGTTGATCTCATCTGGCCCGTGACACCCCCCGGACGAAAAATATACATACATACATACATATGCAGCTCTGGCCTCTGTAATAACCGTGGTGCCAGGACCTCTTAACTTTGCAGGTTGGAATTTGCAGCCAAGATAACTCGCACTTCAATATCTCCCCCAAATCGTATATTCTTCATGGAAATCGACTAGATGCCTCATTCTAAGCTACAAAATGGATTGTCTTCGAACTTTTATGAAATATCCAATTGTGAGTTGTCGGCATAATGAGTGGAGTTGCAAGGTACCTATTGAACCATAGATCTCTCGGGGAGGATAGACGTACTCACTAACACATCTTAGCAACAAGACAGATTCGTGGCGAACGATGCAGCATACTGGGGTCGTCATGTAAGAACGCTTCTTAATGCGCTGATCAATTACGCTAAGATTTAGGCCCCCTGACGTGTTTCTGCAATCGGGAGCCCTGTTCGACCGAATCGATCGAAAATCGATCGAATGCTTAGCGCCGTTCGATTCGATGTCGAATGAAATGTGGCATTCTCGACTCGCATGTCGAATGGAGCGCGCCCATTTGATTCGATGCGAATCGAACGCCAAGAAATTCGATTCGACATCCGTAAGACTTGGCATCGAATGAATCTATCGATTCGATTCCTGTTCGTAAGATGTCCAACCCTGCCCCTTCGCATGCTGATGGTGACGACTGGGCAATGCCTTCATCTGAAAAAAAAAACGAACCAAACAAGTGCCCGAAAGCCCTGCGACGAAGTTCACGAAACCTCAGAAGCCTCCAACCCTCAGCCTGCACGCCAAAGTCTACACACTAGGGGAAAGGTACAACATAAGTGGCCTTAAAACTGGCGTTTGAGAAGTTCGACGACGAAGTGGAGGATCACTGGGAGTGTGACGATTTTCTGGTAGCGGCCGAAGAGGCGCATACCTCCACTGTGGACCATGACCGCTCGTTGCGTGATATTGCCGTCCAAACCATAAGCAAGCATTCGTGCTTGCTGGACAAGAAGCCAGTCCAAGATGTGGTCAAGCGTCCCGATTTATCCTTCGACCTTCTTATGCACTTTCACCAAAGTGTTCGGCAGTGGCGTAGATAGAAATGAACTTCCACATTCATCCAATCGTTGGGAAGAAAAACGTGGCCAGAAGCCAAACACGAAGCAACATCCGCCACAGTACCTGGGCATAGCGACTGCACCAAGGCTGACATCCCTGCTGCGTCCCCATCTATCACGTGAACCAGTGTTGAGCAGTCCTGTGTTTTTGTCCGGAAGCCAGGCCTATTGGTTCTACCATCGTGTCAGTCCAGCGGTAATTAGAGAGGCAGTAACAATGAAGGCGACTAACGCTGAGATCTGAATCGGGACGCGAGTACTGCTGTGGCTGGTGCCATCTGACCCCGCATCTTATATCACCTGCGCCCGCAGGTCTTCCAACAACCTAGCCAGACAACTCTTCTATTTATCCCTCTCGTCTTCAACCGAGAACACGCACCTGTGGAGCCAATTGTCTGACAGAAGCCTTTCGTTCCTCAAGGCAATTTCGTTCCTTCAGGCATGCGGCCCGTGCGTAGGGTCAGAAGTGCGGACGGAAGAACCTTTCGGAACTTTCGTTTCTTCAGGCACTTTCGTTCCTCTAGGCATGGATAGACTGCCCCGGATCGGGTTTGGCGCAGTCCTCTTGTTGCTCCACGTGGCCCCACATAAAAGCCGCGTCCTTCCCTCAGCTCTCTCCTTTTCTCTCTTCTCTTTTCCCATCTCTCCTTTTCATTCCGATCAGTCCCTTGGAAGAGAAACGGTAATTTCAGACATTAACAATGTCATCGACCACCAGTATGCCCACGTCGAGCCAATGGTACAACCGCCACCGCAGGTGCGAGGATGGCTGCTCGCACGAAGGAAAGCTTGAATTGATCACCTGGACATCCACGGCTGGTGGGGACCGCATGGGATGGGGAAATTGCCTAGCTTCCGAATCCGACGAATTGAAAGAGAAATTCGAGAAGGAGTTCAACTCCAACGAGGAGAAGATGTACGAGTACTGGCCACAAGGTTTCCGGTGGACCTGTTGCGGAACGGAGGGAGATCAGCGATTCGGATGTGACCACCATGGAAACGGAAGCACGCCATGTAGCTGCGATTTTTGCAAGGTTAGTACCTTTAGGCGCTTGTTCGACACGGAATAAAGGCATTTGCTTATCAGAAGCGGTAGATGGGCAAACCAATTCCGGACTCCATCCATAAAAACCGGACAGAATCTGCTGCCGGAAAGGGGCTGAGACTCTCTAGAGGTCCGGACCCAAGAAGCTTCCATAGGAGCCAGGGCGGCATAGCGGAGATCATGCGCTCGTCCTTGGGGATGCCTTAAATAATTCACCGCCGATCCAGTTGCAGTTTTTAACGTGAGTCGTGTCGAGGAATGGGCTCATCTCGGGTAGAGAGTAGAAGGCGACGGTCCAGTTGCACAAGATGCACGCCTTTCCAACCCGAGGGAGCATAAGTATCTGTTGAACTCCGGAGCGTGAGCTCGCAAGTGTACCGGATGGTTCGACGTAGGCGGGGCGGAGTCGCGAAGCGAGGACGAAGACGGGTTTTCCGGTCGGGTCTGACGGGTCTGGGGGTATCTTGACGAAGTGGAGGAGCTCCGAGGCGGATGTTGTCAACCTAGCACCGATACACAAATGCAGACATTGAACAAAAGATCAGTGTAGATTGAGGACTAAAAACCTGAGCTCCCCCCTATCTAAAAGGAGCGACGAAAGTCGGTCTCTTATACATGTGTTCAGTCTGCCGATCTCATAGGCACCAGGCTGTTGCCTGTCGTTAGTGATGGTGTAGCGTTCACGCTGACCGTGAAGCTATTCGCGATGGTTGTGATCCTTGCCCTTGACATCCTCCAACAGTAAGCGAAGGTCTCCGGAGCTTGACAAAATACACCTCAATCGCCTGGGGGATTGGTGTGGGATTGGTTGGCTCGAAAGCTGCTGCTGCCTGCTCCCCGCCTACTGGGAAGGCGTGCAACCGTCCAAGACCTGGGCATGTCATCCCCAATTTTAGGTTCCATGTCGCATGTCAGGCCTACCCACTACAGCAGCTGCCTAGCAGGCAGCTGCTACTGCCTAAACAGGTAATGCTTTCATTTGTGTATAAAGAGCTACATGACTCAGTACATCTTGTCATTGAGTTCTTGCTCCTGAGATAGTTCTCATCAATTGAATGATGCCATCAGTGATCCCTGTGGAGCCAATTGTCTGACACTCCAGCTTCACTCTTCATCTTCCCCTTTTAAGAATAAAAAGGCGACATAAGTTAAAAAGCCCGGGATATATTCACCTCAAACTATGGCATCAGAATTGAAATCGCGGGCACTGGGATCCATCTGGGGCGTACCATCCACAACCCCTCTTTCGCCATACCCCCTCTTTCGCCACGCAAAATAAAAAAAGCTCCACCAAAACTCACCAACTTCAATTACACAAAAGTCAGCCTAAATATATAGCCAATTGAGAGAAATTACGTCTGTTGATCATAAAAATGATTGTATATGACGATTCTGACCCTATCAGGCTGTGAGGGGTACGAGATCTATGCATGCTGTGCTGTGGAAATGTTGTTAGTTAGATGACCAAATTCCTCACCGCTCTTTGCCTTGTTTTTTGGCCTTTGTCTTTGACAACGACATGAAAATGCCTAGGCCAAGACTTCGATGGAAATATACAGAAGACGACATGGCGGAGGCTATATTGGATGTTACTGATAATGGCTTTCCACCCCCTCAGGCAGCCCAGAGACGGGGAGTGCCCCGAAGGACTCTGATCGACAGACTTAACGGCCGTGGGGCCGTAAAAGAGCAGATTCACCCTCATCGACGCTTATCCAAGAGTCAAGAGGATAGGTTGGCTGCCTGGATACTCCGCCAGGAGTCTTTGGGCTACGCTCCGTCCCACAGTCAGATTCGCGCTTGTGTCATGGGCTTGTTGAGACAGCATGGCGAACATCCCAAGTTAGGACGCAACTGGGTGATTAAGTTTATCAATCGCCGCTCAGACTTAAAGACCAAGATGGGTAGACGTCAAGAAGCCAAAAGGTTTGACTCTTTCACGCCTAAAGCGGTTCATTGGTACTTTGCAGGCTTTCTATCCATACTCGTATGGAATAAGTGATGGAGTATGGAAAGTTTCCATACTCCATACTCCATATCCCATACGGGCCGTCCATATTCCATACGTATGGAATAATGGATTATTCCGGAAAATATTATTCCCGCTATTGCAGTCTATTACAGAGTGATCCCAAACCCATCGTTTATGCTGTTTCATACTTCAATCTCAGCTCTGTCTACAGCCGACAGCAGGAAAACCACTATACAATTACTGAATTGCAGAGCTCCCAAACCTGATTCCTTACGATAGTGGCAGTGTGAGAGATGACGTCATTTGTTGTATTCCATACGTATGGAATAAGCTTCCATACGAGGTGCATTCCATATCCATATTCCATACGGGCCTGTATGGAGTATGGAATATGGATAGAAAGCCTGGTACTTTGATATCAGGGAGGGCCAGTATGGCTGGATCAAGCCTGAAAACACCGTCAACGTTGATGAAGGGGGTATTATGACTGGCTTCGGCAAGAATATGCCTCTATTCCTTGTTAGTGCTTGAAATTGACCGACTAATCCTTTTTATTTAGGCTTAGATAGCCTGGTTGTTGGAAGCGCGGACCCAAAGCGGAAGGCATTTCTCAAGGGACCACAAACTCGAAATTGGACTTCATTTATCGAAGCTGTCACTGCTGACGGCCGCGCTTTGACTCCTGGCATAATATTCAAGGGAAAAGAACTCCAGAAACAGTGGTTTCTTGAGGAGTTCAAGCAGATAGCAGACTGGTATTATATAACATCGCCTAACGGGTGGACTGACGACCACATTGGCATTGAATGGCTCGAGAGAGTCTATCTGCCCCAGGCCACTCCTGCCGACGACTCTGACGCTAGATTGATCATTTTAGATGGTCATGGGAGCCATACAACAGTATGTTCTTCCTTTTCTCCACCTCAAGATCAATGCTGAGTGATGCAAGGATGAATGGATGGCCACGTGCTTTTTGAACAACGTTTATTGCTGCTATCTGCCAGCACACTGCTCTCACGGACTCCAACCACTGGACAATGGAGTATTCAATGCCTCCAAAGCTGCATACCGACGAGAGTTGGAAAAGTTCGCTTCGTTAACTGATTCTACTCCAATGGACAAGGTCAATTTCATCAGGGCCTACGCCAAGGCTCGCCAAGTTGGAATGACTACGAAGAACATACTGTCAGGCTGGAGGGTCACTGGCAACTGGCCAATTTCGCGTTCCAAAGCGCTGCGACACCCTGAAATCCAAGAAGATAGGCCAAAAGGCAGCCCAAGAGCGACTCCCGAACCCAGGCCGTATTTTGACTCAGACGATACACCGCAGACGAGCCGTCAAATTCGTGATCTTGGGCTGAACAAAACACCAAAGACGCGGAGACGGTACAACGTGATAGCTAAGGGCTTTGAGGCTCAACAGCAGACGGTAGCGGCGCATACGCTGAGGATTGCTAGCCTAGAGGAAGAATTGGCTCGCCTGAAGAGAGGGAAGAAGAGGAAGGCGGTGCCGAATCCTAACAAACGTTTCATGACTCTTGGGGAGACCCTAGCTGATGGAGAAGCCATACCAGAAGGGGAGACTCAAAATATGCCTGTTGGGGTGGAATCTGTCTGTTCAAGCGAGCAGGAGTCAGAATCGGAGGCTGGCTCGGTCATAGAAGTCAGTGAGGAAACCACACCCCACCAACCCACCAGGCGGTCGGGGCGGCTGGTGAAAAAACTTAGGGCATAATAGAGAAATCTACTTATCATTTGTGAAACGAAAAAATGCACGTATTTCTATCAATTTGGTCAAATTCTGTGTAAGTGAAGTTATTGATTTTTGGTGGAGCTTTTTTTATTTTGCGTGGCGAAAGAGGGGGTATGGCGAAAGAGGGGTTGTGGATGGTATACACTACGTGAGATGGCAAGAAAAACACGATGAAAGGTGTCGCATTGCCGATGGACTAAAAAACGGCTCTAGCCGATGGTGATGAATAGCCTATGTAAATCTTGCGTAATAAGCAAAAGCCACTTTTAGACTTTTGATGGATAGCGTACGGCACATTCGATCAAGTTGATAGGGATCAATACGATGTGGAGCCCAAAGATGATGATTGTATTGATCAAGGATGCCTCCGGCCCCCTCTTTCGCGGACCACGCGGAGTACATCCTCGGGCCCAGGCTTTCTATCCATATTCCATACTCCATACAGGCCCGTATGGAATATGGATATGGAATGCACCTCGTATGGAAGCTTATTCCATACGTATGGAATACAACAAATGACGTCATCTCTCACACTGCCACTATCGTAAGGAATCAGGTTTGGGAGCTCTGCAATTCAGTAATTGTATAGTGGTTTTCCTGCTGTCGGCTGTAGACAGAGCTGAGATTGAAGTATGAAACAGCATAAACGATGGGTTTGGGATCACTCTGTAATAGACTGCAATAGCGGGAATAATATTTTCCGGAATAATCCATTATTCCATACGTATGGAATATGGACGGCCCGTATGGGATATGGAGTATGGAGTATGGAAACTTTCCATACTCCATCACTTATTCCATACGAGTATGGATAGAAAGCCTGCGGGGCCTATGTTATATATAAGTCTCAGATAACGTCTCGATTCGACATGTGAAAATGTCGGCTACAGTTGTGGCGAGGACAAGGCCAACCTTGTGGTGTACAGCTTAGCCCTGTTAGCACCAGTGACGTCGGCAGGTCGTCATGCATGGAAGAGCTAAGCCAACACTGAGATACGTGTACTGATCTTGTCAGCAAATGGCTATTGGCCGGTGTGTGGTCGATAGATAAAATTATCAGTGCCGATTTGCAGTGTGTTGTTCAAAAGGAACGTCACGGGAATGTCACGCCTTGGGCAGCAGCTGGTTTCGGACCTTGATCGGACGGACAATGCACTGCAAAGCCAACCTCTCCATTTCTGGGCTCGACGTGGAGGGTATATACCTTGCAATGACGATTTGTCAGTTTCTCCGAGTTACATATGGAGATTGTGATCCGCTCAAGGAACGAGAGTTGGAAGCACATCTTTTGATCGTCCATTTCGATTCAATAGGCCTCTGGTAAGAATGATGTGGATTCAACTTGATGAGAAGTGCCAGGAGTGCCGTAGGTACCATGCACAACCACTCTTTCGCCAACCCCACTCTTTCGCCACGCAAAAAAAAAAAAGCACCACCAAAAATTAACAACTTTCCTTACACAGAACTTGACCAAAATGATAGATATGGGCAAAATTTTTCGTCTTATAAATAATAATTGAATCTCTCTATTGAATCCTGGGTCTTTTGATAAGCCGCCCTGATCGCGTGGTTGGTTGATGGGGTATGGTTTCCTCTCTGACCTCAATGACCGAGGCAGCCTCCGATTCTGACTCCTGCTCGCCCGAACAGCCACATTCCACCACAACAGGCATAATTTGAGTCTCCTCTTCGGTTATGGCCTCTCCACCAGCTAGAGTCTCACCAAGTGTCATAAAACGTTTGTTAGGATTCGGCATCGCCTTCCTCTTCTTCCCTCTCTTCAGGCGAGCCAATTCCTCCTCTAGGCTAGCAATCCTCAGCGTATGCGCCGCTACCGTCTGCTGTTGAGCCTCAAAGCCCTTGGCTATTACGTTGTACCGTCTTCGTGTCTTTGGTGTTTTGTTCAGCCCAAGATCATGAATTTGACGGCTCGTCTGTGGTGTATCGTCCGAGTCAAAATACGGCCTGGGTTCGGGAGTCGCTCTTGGGCTGCCTTTTGGCCTATCTTCTTGGATTTCTGGGTGCCGCAGCGCTTTGGCACGTGAGATCGGCCAATTCCCAGTAACTCTCCATCCAGAGAGTATGTTCTTCTCAGTCATTCCAACTCGACGAGCCTTGGCGTAGGCCCTGATGAAATTGACCTTGTCCATTGGAGTGGAATCAGTCAACGAAGCGAACTTTTCCAACTCTCGTCGATATGCGGCTTTGGAGGCATTGAATACTCCATTGTCCAACGGCTGGAGCCCATGAGAGCAGTGTGCTGGCAGATAGCAACAATAAACGTTGTTCAAAAAGCACGTGGCCATCCATTCATCCTTCCGTCGCTCAGTAGTGATCTTGAGCTGAAGGAAACGAAGAACATACCGTTGCATGACTCCCATGACCATCTAAAATGATCAGTCTCGCGTCAGAGTCGTCGGCAGGCATGGTCTGAGGCAGATAGACTCTTTCAAGCCATTCAACGCCAATGTGGTCGTCAGTCCACCCGTTAGGCGAAGTTATGTAATACCAGTCTGCTATCTGCTTGAATTCCTCAAGAAACCACTGTTTCTGGAGTTCTTTTCCCTTGAAGATTATGCCAGGGATTAAGGCGCGGCCGTCAGCAGTGACAGCTTCGATAAATGAAGTCCAATTTCGAGTCTGTGGTCCCTTGAGATATGCCTTCCGCTTTGGGTCCGCGCTTCCAACAACCAGGCTATCTAAGCCTAAATAAAAAGGATTAGTCGGTCAAATTTGAATTACTGACAAGGTATACAGATAGATGCTTGCCGAAACCAGTCATAATACCCCCTTCGTCAACGTTGACGGTGTTTTCAGGCTTGATCCAGCCATACTGGCCCTCCCTGATATCAAAGTACCAATGAACTGCCTTAGGCGTGAAAGAGTCGAACCTTTTGGCTTCTTGACGTCTGCCCATCTTGGTCTTCAGGTCTGTGCGGCGGTTGATAAATCTGGTCACCCAATTGCGTCCTAACTCGGAATGTTCGCCCTGCTGTCTCAACAAGCCCATGACGCAAGCGCGGATCTGATTGTGGGACGGAGCATAGCCCAAGGATTCCTGGCGGAGTATCCAGAAAGCCAATCTGTCCTCTTGATTCTTGGACAAACGTCGGCGAGGCTGAATCTGCTCTTTCACGGCTGTCTGGCCGTTAAGTCTGTCGATTAGAGTCCTTCGGGGCACTACCCGTCTCTGAGCCGCTTGAGAGGGTGAAAAGCCATTATCAGTAATATCCAATATAGCCTCAGCCATGTCGTCCTCTGTATATTCCCATTGAAGCCGCGAGATAGGCATTTTTTTGTCGTTGTCAAAGACAAAGACAAAAAAACATGAGAAAGAGCGGTGAGGATCTTGGTGACTGAACTGACAATATTTCAATAGCACGGCCTGCATATATCGCATACCCCGCACAGCCTTACAGAGTCAAAACAATTACCTCCAATCATTTCTATAATCAATAAAGGTAATTTCTTTTAAGTAGCTATTTATTTTGGCCAACTTTCATATAAGTGAAATTGACGAGTTTTGGTGGTGCTTTTTTTTTGCGTGGCGAAAGGGTGGGGTTGGCGAAAGGGTGGTTGTGCATGGTACTCAACAAAACTCGGAAGTAGATGAGGCGGGTTCTGCTGGCAGATCTACACGTGACGATGGTGAGCTAAAGACAGATTAGGGGATCGGCATGCTTAATGCCTATGCCTTTCTCACTGAGCGAGCTGGCGGCGAGTCGTATATGTTGATTTTTAGATCATTGTATCCACCAGAATCTACTGTAGAGCGCCTACTGAGGCGGCGGACTTGAAGATAGGAGTCGGTTCGGTTGCATAATATCTAGTTAAGACATCTAGTTCTTCTTCCCAGATGCGTTTTCCTGGTTCACCTCCAGCCACCTCCTGTTCTGCTCCTCCAGCCGCCTTAGTTCTTCTTAGTGACACTGGAGCTCTCGTTCTATCCTTAGTGTAACTGGCAGTCCCGACGTATTGTGTGTGTATGTGTAGTATTATAAAGACGACCTCTATTGCCGGACTCTAGACTTACCTATGTCCAATGGTTGCAGCATAAGCTCTTCTGTCCACATCTTTCAAGCCTAAGCTATTATGCTAACTAAGAGTACTAAAGCCTTAACTCTAATTAATAAAACCACTCAGATAGAATAACTATCTATAATTTAGAAAATAAGACTAATAAGAATCTTAATAATATACAATAAAGCTGAGTTCGCCGGTTCTCGCCGCCATATCCAGCGTGAATTGACGCCGCCTTTGGCGGCTTCGACCGTCCACCACAAGTCCCCATCGACAGGGGTAAGGAGTCCGTTTTCTGGACCCCAGCTATTCTCGGCTTCGCGCACACTCCGACACGCCCCAGACCCGACTTGTCCTTATTTTCTTGGAGTGAAAGTGGCAGACGTTGTCCAAGAGAGAGCGAGGAAAGAGTGGCCCTGTTCGCATGCGGGCCCCTAAGCGCAGGTATTTAAGAACATGCGATGGCCCTCGCCTAGCTCCTATTCTAGACATCGGAAACCTCTGACAACGCCCCGTCGCCGCTCTCTACGCTGGGTACTCGGAAAAAGATTCATTCTAACTCAGATCTGGCCTTTATTGTCACTTGCGCTTAATTTTCTTCCTGGCAAATTTATCCTCACTTCTATGGCACGTCGACCCCTCCATCAGGACATTGACCGTGCTCTTCAAAATGCGGCCCAAAAATGGCACCGCAAGTCCCAACTCCGTAAAGAGGAGCATCAACAGAAGCTTGATTCTACAGGTTACCAGGCATTGAGGAAACAGCTGAATCAGACGAGCTTTCTTCCTCCTCTCGACGCTGACAATACTAGAGCAAATACCTACTACATCAAGAAGAGGTTCATGAAGTAAGTCCGCTGACGGTTTCCATTTAGTCAATCTGTCTCATAAGGGCTAATGGTTTCCTACCTGAATAGATTCTGCTGGTCCTGCAACCAGAATAAATGCAGGCAGTGGAAATTCGCAATCAAGGCCAGTAACTGCGACAAGGGCTTGATCATGTCCTTCCTCCACTGGATCTGTGAGACATATGTAAAACCTAGACGCAAGCGGTCCAAAAAGAAGACAATCAATCAATACTGGCGAGACTTCAAGATGCTATACCGGAGAGTCAACAAAGGCAAACTCATCAACGGTAATGATTGTCAAGAAGTCGTCAAGGTGTGTTATTATCTCATTTGCCTTTTATAAAGCATGGCATCTTATATCAGTAGTACATCAATGGTACCTTGAAGCCCAAGTTTAACCTCGATGATCTACCCAAAAGCAAGCCAGTGATGGGGGTAGATGATCTGCTGTGGGGTCTTACGCACCACTGGGCCCGCGATAGATCCGTCTTCCCGACAGAGGATGATCGATTGGATGTGCCAACCATAATGCTCTTTCAAGCCTATTCGGCCTGTCGACCAGCCGAGCTTGTCGATGGGACTAAGAGCAGAGGGCGTGAAGACCCGTTGCGAGAGGAGGCAGGCAAACTCGACCCAACTGGAAACAAGGATGACTCCATTTTGTTCGACGACGATGACGGCTCCGGATACAACTCTGCTTCCACAGATGATACTGAAATCAATGACGACACTATTGCCGATGCCAACGACCATGAAGAGGAAGCCGAAAAACTGGCGCAGCAAGAGGCTGATCATCAAGAAACGGAGCCGGTTCGATTGCACAAAGCGCTATGCTACTAAGACTTGACCCTTTGGATTGTCAACGATCCCAAGAGTGGTGGCAGAGATGTCCTTGTGATGGAAGTCTATCTTCGCTACCACAAAGGAGCAGATAACAAGCCAAAGCCGTAAGTTCCCCACCTCTGCATTGTCGGGTTAGACGCACTCGCTGATGAATCTCGGCAGGACTGTCTTCTTATTCCGCGAACATCCGCTGCCAATGCTTTGTCCCATCAGCCACATACTAGCACGAGCCATCCGAGACGACGCCATCCAGGTTAATGGCTACTCATCCGCCGAACCTTTCTTCTCCACCAAACTGGGCAAAGGCGCGGTCAAGGTACACTGGAAGCCATGTAAACTCAAGATTCCCGTCTTCCGGAAGTCCGTGAGGACAGCTTCTGGAGCATGGCAGAAGTCGGAGACCGAGCCTATGAAGTACGCGACCTATGCGTTCTATCTAGACCGTATCGGCATGTACCGTAGAAACTCAGTTGTCTCGCCCAAGTAGCGGCCCCCATAAAAACAAAGGGCAACCAATGAAATCAGTTACTCATGGACACTTCTGCACATTTTTGCGGTTAACAGTGGAAATATGGAGATAAAGTGGAGGCGCTACTTGGGAGAGTTAACCGAGTTTATACGGTACCTCGGATCTGAGGAGAAATGGACGTCTTATTGCCTTCGACGCGGGAATGCAAACGCACTTCTTGGCAAAGCGCCTGATGCTGTGGTGGACCAGGTAATGAGGCATGATCCTATGACGGGATGCCTGCAAAACGCGTACTTGAACCATCGAGTAGGGTTTAATACGCAGTATGCTTTTCTCGAAGAAGAACCTTCTGACGATGGTCTAACCCGAGCGTTTACACATATGAGCATTAGATGCAACCCGGAAGTCCCCAAAGAGATCCCGAAGGCAGAACTTGATAGGCTGCCCACGGACCCAGATATCGACGAGCTATCGAGGCGAGTAAAGCGCATGTCGATCGACATCCGGCACGAATACAAATTTATTCGACTGTCTCCGTTGGAGGTCTTTCAAGAATACCAACAACTCCGCCGAGAACTGAAGAACGCCGAGAACTGAAGAACGCCGAGAAGAACTTCAGAGATGAGATGACTAGGGTGTATCAAGAAGCATGTCGTCGCCGCCTCCATGATGAAGAGCTAGAGAGACAACTGAATGGGATGGCCGCCGACAGTGAGGTCGAGCCTATGATAGAACACCATCTCCAGGAACGGACCCAACTGCAGGGGATCTTATGCGACTTCAACAGGAATCCGAGCCTTCAAGACATTACTGACAGGAAAGTCCGTGGAATTAACCTTATGGTATCTCTTGCTTCTCGCCGAGAAATCCGTCGACCACACCCCAACTTTGGTAGATGATACACAGGGCATCGTGGATTCCCCAGGGAAAGTGATTCCAAGTCGTCAACGGCCGACAAGGGAGAAGAAATTCGTCTTGTGCTAGAGAAAACCCAATGTGTTTATTGCATTGGAGACGAGCAGTTATCTCACCAAGATCGAACACGCAAGTTCAGCCGCGTTTCTCATATGATGGACCACGTCGAAAAGGTTCACCTCCGACGAGAACCTGCGCGAGCAACGTGGGTCTGCCATCACCCTAATTGCAGACATTTAGGAGATTTTTTGACGAGCCTAGATCATTTCAAAAACCATGTACTAAGGGTACATGGAGTGAAGCTTCGAAAGTGATGAACTGTGTAGCAATATAGGGATATGAAACAGCAGCCTGGTTCCACTGGTACAACGGGGGTAGACCTGCGATGTTGTAGAAAAGCCTTGGTCCTCTTTGGAATTGTGTATTTGGACGTCCTGCAAGCATCTGAAAAACAGAAGCGTGGCGTGGTAATTCGTGTATATATAGATGAGCAATGGACCCAAGTTAGGAGCTCAGTTTCCTGCTGGCCTTTTCGGCATACTGCACTAGGAGCTGAAGGACCCGAAGATTGCCAGTGCGCCGCGCCCACCAGAAGACTCCGACCAAAACCGTCCTGGCCCTCAATGGTCATGCCTCCGGCCGCGAGGAAAAGCTCCACCACTTCGAAGTGGCCGTTCCTCACGGCAGCAAACAAGGATGTCGAACGGTACCAATCCTTGATGCCCGGGTCGATTCGCCCATCGGCAAGCAGCGCTTGAACCACATTGTTGTACCTACATCTAGAAGCGAACAACAACGCCGTACGACCATGGTTGTCTGCCTTGCTGGTTTCGACGCCCAGAGACGTTAGCAGCAGCCTGACTACCTCGATGTGTCCATTCCGTGATGCTGAATGCAATGGGTTACCCCACTATTGCTTGCAACCGCGATGTCAGTTCCCTTCTCAATGAGCAGCTTCACCACCTCGATGTGTCCATTCTGTGAAGCCAAATGCAATGGCGTCCCCCCATTATTGCTTGCAACCGCGGTGTCAGTTCCCGTCTCAATGAGCAGCTTCACCACCTCGATGTGTCCATTCTGTGATGCCAAATGCAATGCTGTCCACCCGTCCTTATATATGACTGTGGAGCTAGCACCATTCTCGATAAGTAGCTTCGCCACCTCGATGTGTCCATTCCGTGATGCTAAATGCAATGGCGTCCACCCGTCCTCATCTGTGATTGTCACGCTAGCACCCTTCTCAATGAGCAGCCTGGCCACCTCGATGTGTCCATTTAGTGATGCTGAATGCAATGGCGTCCACCCATTCTTGCCCGCAGTTGATACGTCGGCGTCCGCATCAAGCAGCATTTTCACAACCTCTTTGCTTCCCCTTGCGCATGCAACTTCGAGAGCTGATCTTCCAAGGTCGTTTCTTTCATTCACGTCACAACACTGTTCTTTTATCAAAGCGGTCGCCACATCTGTTAACTCGAGCTCCACTGCGTAATAGAGCGGACCGGGTGAGGTGGATTCAGTCCCAAGTTTCTGAAGCCGTTCGTCGAACCATGCCCTCCAAGCATTCCAGGCGTGATTGCTCCTATCAAGGAATCGGATGGCAAGCGCCGATATTTCCCCGTCGGTGCGCAAGCTAGACTTGACATGGTGATGCCAAGACGCTGCTGCGTAGTCGCGGAATGTCACGCCGAGACAGGGCGGGTGATCTGGGGACTCTTGCCAGACTCGCTGGAAATTGATGTAGTGAAGACAGGCCTTGGCAAGGAGGGTGTTTTGGTATTCATCCCGCAAGCGCTCGTTCTCCCGGATCCAGCCAGGCGTGGGGAGATTACACAGCAGGTACTGCTTGACGGAAAAGTGTGTCAGGTGCACTGTTCGTAGGCCAGCGGAGGTGTCCGAGTGCTGGCTCCTGACCTCCAAGAGAGGCCCACAAAGACCGACTATTTCGCTGTCGATGTAGTCGTCATCCACAGCGTCGGGGAGGTCTTCGATCGGCAGGTCTTCAGATTCGTCGATAAGGACAGCCTCGGTGACCTCGCAGACTGTCAGGGGCCGTAGTGCGAATGCAGCCCAGCGCAATAGGGCGTAGATACGTTGCCTCTCGCACTCCCGGGACTGGGTGATTCTCTGCCAGCTTAGGTCGTATAGTCGGTCTAGCCCAGCCGGAGTTTCTTCGATGGCGTGCTTGAGCTGTTTCTTGTTCATCCCTCGCCTCAAAGATTTCTCCTGCATCTTCAGCCAGAGGAACTGGCCTTCGCATTGATCGGTCATTGCTTCGGAGAGGGTCGATCGCAAATCGTCGCTCTTGTTGGGTAGTTTTCTGTCGACGATGTCTCTGGAATAGGCGGCCGTGTCGGATCGTACGTCATTGGGTAAAATCTCGTACTCGGCAAAGCTTTTGAGTGTGACGTCTGTGAGGGCGTGTCGGATCTGTGGCTCGGCGCGACTGACCACGAGAACGCGAGTGTTCGTCCCAACAACCGCGTCCGTAACAGTGTGGAGGAATCTGGGGACCGATGTGTTGCTGTTGTCCAAGTAGGTACATTCGTCTAGACCGTCGACAACGAATGTACAGCCGGGAACAACATGGAGGAGCTGTGTGAAGAGCGTGGCGGCATTCTGACGGGTCGCGACGGGATCCGAATTAGCCTCCCATCTCTGTCGGACGTGCTCGAACGCGCCTTCGTGCTGCGACACGACCTGGGAAATCCATGATCGTACGGCCACGAAAGGGTCTTCGCGGCTTTCGAGGTCGGATGAGAAAAAGAAATGGGCGACGGGTGTCTTCAGGGTGGACGAGAGGTGTTCGACGACGTGGGCGCACAGAATCGTCTTGCCGAACCCTGCGGGTCCGTTGATCCACAGCAGCTTTGCGCCTGCGGGGAATTCTTGGTCGAGCCAGTTCTGGAATGCGGGCCGGTGGAAGATCCAGTCGCAGGTGCCGACGAGCCTCTTCTGGAGGGAGTCAGGGTAGAGTTCGCTTGGGGACCCGCGGCCGAGCCAGGAGTAGATTTCGTCGCGTCTCGGCTTCGCTCCGTTAGCTCGACACCAGAAGCTCGGGGCTGACGCCATACCTCTGTTCGCCTCTTCGATCCGGGAGAGGATCCGCTGCAGCTCAGCGGGCCAAGCATGGTCTGGGGAAGTTCCTGATCTCGGTTAGACGACGAGCATGGAGACGGCGTTCAGATACGCACCTAGCCCGGACACAAGCTTGTCGGTGCGCCGGGTGTCCAGTTCATGTACCGGCCGCGTCCCCTGCACTGCATCGAGGGGCACCAAGTTGTGCAGTTGTTGCACCAGCTTTTCGAACAGCTCGACCTGGTCTGTGCGCTTTGTCTTGCCCCAGAACGCCCAAGTCAGCTTCCGTCGCCTCGCGCCGTGAGACCAGGGTCGGAGCGAGCCCAACGAGTCGTCATCAACTGGTGTCGCGTCCCAGCTGGAGCGGTGTACGGACACGCCGCTCGCGCCACAGAGGGTATTGATGATCTGGAATGTACCCTGTACCACCGCAGCTATATCGCGGTCGTCGAGAGCAGGGTGATGGTCTTCCGACAGCGCCTTCTCGATGAACCCTACACGTCGACCCCATGTCGCGAGGCGGACCTTGGCAGCCGTGAACCGGGTGTCTAGTACGTGCGAGTCGGACCCGAATGATCGGTAGGTCTGCACCTTGTCCACTGCCTCTAGGCAGGAGCTGAAGAGGCCCGCAAGCCCAATGACCCCGACGGCGAAGCTAATAGGCTCCATGGCAGTATGGTGGATATGAAGGATGTGATGGGTGCGATGGGTGCGATTGGGGCGATGGGTTTGATGGGTTTGAGCTGAGGTGGAAGGCGGCCTCGCTATATATCCCCGCTCCGCACAGCCACTCATCGTGCGCGAGGCTGTTTGCTCTGCATGCAGACAGCCTGGGACCACTCATTTTCTCATCTGTCAACACACGGGGA
Source organism: Dactylonectria estremocensis (assembly GCA_020744375.1). NCBI lineage: Eukaryota > Fungi > Ascomycota > Sordariomycetes > Hypocreales > Nectriaceae > Dactylonectria > Dactylonectria estremocensis. Next base: position 83,126 of record JAGMUU010000062.1, read on the forward strand.
AAGGCCCGGTTGCCGAGATGCTTCGAAAGTTAGGTTCCAAATGGACTGGCCGTCCTTCCCTATTTGCTCTTGGTGGACTCCCCGGCAAGGTGGTGCAAAAAATTACAAAGTCTGCTAAGACCGCTCCGCAGATATGAGTCGTATCACCTATGTAGTCTCATGTATTATAGCTTTGGCTTGTGTGTGTTCAAGCTGTTTGCTGAAGCCTTTGACATAGACGGCGTTGCGATACCTCCAGATTAACCCAAAACCGTCATGCCAGGCTGTACTTGTAGATAAGCACAGAGACTTGTTGTTGGAGGCTCCATTCAGGCTCCCAAGACTGCTCGTCGTTTGCCCATTTGACTAAGATATCAACTGTAGCATTTGCTTCGTCGACACGACGAGTCTTGAATGATTCAATCTCGATTTCGTCGAGATCTATAATATCGCGCGAGGCACTAAGTCCTGCTGGGTCGGCTTCTTTGGGCTCGGCGATGGAATCCAGCTCGGTTCGCTTTTGGAATGCCTGAGGATCGACCGGGTTTCTTTCGGAGGAGGGGCAGTCGCGGTGGTTTCGGGCTCGGGGCCGGGGCGATGGCACCTGTATCGAGGCTTCGCTTGAAGTTTTGGTGGATATCAATATCGCGGATGATATCACGGCCGATGCTGCTATATCGGACGGGCATCGTCAACGGGGAGGTTGAAACGGAGTCTGAAAATGCCACATCGAGAATAGCAAGCCTTGACTTTAGCAGCGTAAAGGAGCAGAATCTAAAGTTGAATAAGATTGCGTGAAATTAGAAAGACATTTGAATGTAGCAATTCCTAGCTCGATTACGCTATCTATGATTGCTCCTTTATTCTCCATTGTCTAATCTTGCCTGGTCATCTTCGTCTTCCTCTGAGTCCCGCTGGCTACCCATCCACAACCCCTCTTTCGGCAAGCAAAATAAAAAAAGCTCCACCAAAACTCATCAACTTCACTTACACAGAATTTGACCAAATTGATAGAAATGCGTGAAATTTTTCGTTTCACAAATGATACGTAGATTTCTCTATTATGCCCTACGTTTTTTCACCAGCCGCCCCGACCGCCTGGTGGGTTGGTGGGGTATGTTTTCCTCTCTGACTTCTATGACCGAGCCAGCCTCCGATTCTAACTCCTGCTCGCTTGAACAGACAGATTCCACCCCAACAGGCATGTTTTGAGTCTCCCCTCCTGGTATGGCTTCTCCACCGGCTAGGGTCTCTCCAGGAGTCATAAAACGTTTGCTAGGATTCGGCACCGCCTTCCTCTTCTTCCCTCTCTTCAGGCGAGCCAATTCTTCCTCTAGGCTAGCAATCCTCAGCGTATGCGCCGCTACCGTCTGCTGTTGAGCCTCAAAGCCCTTAGCTATTACGTTGTACCGTCTCCGCGTCTTTGGTGTTTTGTTCAGCCCAAGGTCACGAATTTGACGGCTCGTCTGTGGTGTATCGTCTGAGTCAAAATACGGCCTGGGTTCGGGAGTCGCTCTTGGGCTGCTGTTTGGCCTATCTTCTTGGATTTCAGGGTGTCGCAGCGCTTTGGAACGCGAAATCGGCCAGTTGCCAGTGACCCTCCAGCCTGACAGTATGTTCTTCTTAGTCATTCCAACTTGGCGAGCCTTGGCGTAGGCCCTGATGAAATTGACCTTGTCCATTGGAGTAGAATCAGTCAACGAAGCGAATTTCTCCAACTCTCGTCGATATGCAGCTTTCGAGGCATTGAATACTCCATTGTCCAGTGGTTGGAGTCCGTGAGAGCAGTGTGCTGGCAGATAGCAGCAATAAACGTTGTTCAAAAAGCACGTGGCCATCCATTCATCCTTGCATCACTCAGCATTGATCTTGAGGTGGAGAAAAGGAAGAACATACTGTTGTATGGCTCCCATGACCATCTAAAATGATCAATCTAGCGTCAGAGTCGTCGGCAGGAGTGGCCTGGGGCAGATAGACTCTCTCGAGCCATTCAATGCCAATGTGGTCGTCAGTCCACCCGTTAGGCGATGTTATGTAATACCAGTCTGCTATCTGCTTGAACTCCTCAAGGAACCACTGTTTCTGCAGTTGTTTCCCCTTGAATATTATGCCAGGAGTCAAAGCGCGGCCGTCAGCAGTGATAGCTTCGATAAATGAAGTCCAATTTCGAGTTTGTGGTCCCTTGAGAAATGCCTTGCGCTTCGGGTCCGCGCTTCCAACAACCAGGCTATCTAGGCCTGAATAAATAGGATTAGTCGGCCAAACCCCAAGCACTGACAAGGAACAGAGGTAGATGCTTGCCGAAACCAGTCATAATACCCCCTTCATCGACGTTGACGGTGTTTTCAGGCTTGATCCAGCCGTACTGGCCCTCCCGGATATCAAAGTACCAATGAACCGCTTTAGGCGTGAAAGAGTCGAACCTTTTGGCTTCTTGACGTCTACCCATCTTGGTCTTTAGGTCTGCGCGGCGATTGATAAACTTGGTCACCCAATTGCGTCCTAAGTAAGGATGTTCGCCCCAGGCTTCGAAATCGATCGTATGATCGATTTGATCGATTCGATTACCATGCACAACCACTCTTTCGCCAACCCCACTCTTTCGCCACGCAAAAAAAAAAAAGCACCACCAAAAATCAACAACTTTACTTACACAGAACTTGACCAAAATGAGAGATATGCGCAAAATTTTTCGTCTTATAAATAATAATTGAATCTCTCTATTGAATCCTGGGTCTTTTGATAAGCCGCCCTGATCGCGTGGTTGGTTGATGGGGTATGGTTTCCGCTCTGACCTCAATGACCGAGGCAGCCTCCGATTCTGACTCCTGCTCGCCTGACCAGCCACATTCCACCACAGCAGGCATATTTTGAGTCCCCTCTTCTGGTATGGCTTCTCCACCAGCTAGAGTCTCACCAAGAGTCATAAAACGTTTGTTAGGATTCGGCACCGCCTTGCTCTTCTTCCCTCTATTCAGGCGAGCCAATTCCTCCTCTAGGCTAGCAATCCTCACAGTATGCGCCGCTACCGTCTGCTGTTGAGCCTCAAAGCCCTTGGCTATTACGTTGTACCGTCTTCGTGTCTTTGGTGTTTTGTTCAGCCCAAGATCACGAATTTGACGGTTCGTCTGTGGTGTATCGTCCGAGTCAAAATACGGCCTGGGTTCGGGAGTCACTCTTGGGCTGCCATTTGACCTATCTTCTTGGATTTCTGGGTGCCGCAGCGCTTTGGCACGTGAGATCGGCCAATTCCCAGTAACCCTCCAGCCAGAGAGTATGTTCTTCTCAGTCATTCCAACTAGACGAGCCTTGGCGTAGGCCCTGATGAAATTAACCTTGTCCATTGGAGCGGAATCAGTCAACGAAGCGAACTTTTCCAACTCTCGTCGATATGCGGCTTTGGAGGCATTGAATACTCCATTGTCCAACGGCTGGAGCCCATGAGAGCAGTGTGCTGGCAGATAGCAACAATAAACGTTGTTCAAAAAGCACGTGGCCATCCATTCATCCTTCCGTCGCTCAGTAGTGATCTTGAGCTGAAGGAAACGAAGAACATACCGTTGCATGACTCCCATGACCATCTAAAATGATCAGTCTCGCGTCAGAGTCGTCGGCAGGCATGGTCTGGGGCAGATAGACTCTTTCAAGCCATTCAACGCCAATGTGGTCGTCAGTCCACCCGTTAGGCGAAGTTATGTAATACCAGTCTGCTATCTGCTTGAATTCCTCAAGAAACCACTGTTTCTGGAGTTCTTTCCCCTTGAAGATTATGCCAGGGATTAAGGCGCGGCCGTCAGCAGTGACAGCTTCGATAAATGAAGTCCAATTTCGAGTCTGTGGTCCCTTGAGAAATGCCTTCCGCTTTGGGTCCGCGCTTCCAACAACCAGGCTATCTAAGCCTAAATAAAAAGGATTAGTCAGTCAAATTTCAAGCACTGACAAGGTATACAGATAGATGCTTGCCGAAACCAGTCATAATACCCCCTTCGTCAACGTTGACGGTGTTTTCAGGCTTGATCCAGCCATACTGGCCCTCCCTGATATCAAAGTACCAATGAACTGCCTTAGGCGTGAAAGAGTCGAACCTTTTGGCTTCTTGACGCCTACCCATCTTGGTCTTTAGGTCTGTGCGGCGCTTGATAAATCTGGTCACCCAATTGCGTCCTAACTCGGGATGTTCGCCCTGCTGTCCCAACAAGCCCATGACGCAAGCGCGGATCTGATTGTGGGACGGAGCATAGCCCAAGGATTCCTGACGGAGTATCCAGAAAGCCAACCTGTCCTCTTGATTCTTGGACAAACGTCGGCGAGGGTGAATCTGCTCTTTCACGGCTCCCCGGCCGTTAAGTCTGTCGATTAGAGTCCTTCGGGGCACTCCCCGTCTCTGAGCCGCTTGAGACGGTGAAAAGCCATTATCAGTAATATCCAATATAGCCTCAGCCATGTCGTCCTCTGTATATTCCAATCGAAGCCGCGAGATAGGCATTTTTTTGTCGCTGTCAAAGACAAAGACCAAAAAACACGAGAAAGAGCGGTGAGGAGCTTGGTGACTGAACTGACAATATTTCAATAGCACGGCCTGCATATATCGCGTACCCCGCACAGCCTTACAGAGTCAAAACAATTACCTCCAATCATTTCTATAATCAATAGAGGTAATTTCTTTTAGGTAGCTATTTATTTTGGCCAACTTTCGTGTAAGTGAAGTTGACGAGTTTTGGTGGTGCTTTTTTTTTTTTGCGTGGCGAAAGAGTGGGGTTGGCGAAAGAGTGGTTGTGCATGGTAATCGATTCGATTTCGATTTCGATCATATCGATCGGACCTGTCAATCGATCGATATCGATCGATTAGACGCACCGCTCGATCGATATCGTATCGATCCAGCCCTCAATCGATCGATTTGATCGTCGATCGCCTCATATATTGAAGGAGTCCCGGGTAGGCTGCGAAGCGCAGATCAAACGCGACGATTTCGTCGCCAGACGCATCCGCCAAACATCCTTGTAAGCCACTAAGCAGCCAGTAAGCAACGCGCAACGCACGGCAGTGGAGAAAAGGGTCGGCCAGTTACTTTGAATGGGGAAAAGGGGTAGAGGACTCCATACTCTGTATACTGCATCACGGTACCTTTTTTTCTTAACGCCTTCAGGTCCGCCACTACGCGGTCGCTGCTCTGTCCGAAGGCGAGCACCAGTTCTAGCCTGCCCGAGTAGGCCTATATAAGTGACCCTTCCGGCCTCGCAGTATTCGATTCGACCTTTACGCTGTTTGTGGATGCTTCCTATCACCATGGACTCGTTTGACGAAGAGTTAGAGGATATCTCCTCAACGCCGCCGCCTTCCGAGCCGTCCACCAGTTCTGCCTCAACTAAATATATACTTAGTAGGGTTCTAGATTATGAAGCTTGGACGACTGACAAATTCAAGCGGTTCCCCGGCTTCACGACATGCCACGACCCTTCTCGAGAGCGGACATGGTGGTAGCAATTCGGATTCAGAATGAAGGACAATACCTCCAAGTCCCACAAGATCGTATGGGTCTGCGAGAGATGCTTCCTCCGTGGCAAGCCGAAGGCCACACATTACACCTTCATCGCTTCAACTGCTGGAAGCATTGTCCGACATCTGAAAAAAGAGCACAAGATCATGGTTGGTGCCATCTCTCCCTGCCCTATCTCCAAGTCGTCCAAAATGCCTGCTAACTTGTCAGCCACCTTCTGGACGAGATTCCAGCCCGGTTGCCGGGAGTGGAGGTACAGAACGGAACCTGCTTGATATGCTTCGCGCCGATCCGACGAACCCTCGAGACCAAAGCCTTCTTAGCAATCTGCATACATTATTCGATCCCGCGATAAATCAGCTACTCCTCCTCGACTGGCTTACATACCATAACCTTCCCTTCAATCTGGTAAACTCCAAGCGCTTCAGACGACTCCTGCTCTATAATAACCCCTCTCTTCAGGAAGGGCAGATACCAAGCGACAGGACCCTCGTCAACCTCCTAACAAACGAGTATAATCGAGCTCTTGGTCCTGTTCACGAGCTTCTTCAAAGAGCGAGAAGCATGATCCATTTTACTTTCGACGGCTGGACTTCCCGACAAAACGCATCATTCCTTGGCATCAACGCCCGCTTTATCGACCGAGATTGGAAACAATGGAAAATCCTTTTGGCGCTACCAGCTCTCAGAAAGCGCCATACTGGAGCGGCACTTGCAGATGAAGTTGCTAATACGATTTGTGCTTTTGGCCTTCAAGAAAGGTACAAAACCATGCCTAACAATTTCATGGGTCAGCAAACTGAGTATGCTAACTATTATTCAGCTTCAGAATCGGGTACTATACGCTTGATAATGCTACGAATAATGATACGGCTATGGAAGCACTTGCCGATAAGTTCGATTTCGACAAGGACGAACGTCGCATTCGCTGCGCCCCTCATTTTCTGAATCTGGCAGTCAAGGCCATGATGTACAGCAGCAAAAGGGATAATTTCAACGAGCTGCTTGCGCATTGGGGCGATACGGACTTTATGACTGAAGAGGACGAGCAGCGCCAGTTGTCCGACGCTATCAATGAGCTACGGACCGACGACGACTTTGGCGCGCCGAGCATGGAAGAAGATTTCGAGCTTGATATAGCCCCAGAAGAGAGCCAGGATCGGTGCCCAGTCCCTGAGATCATCACCGCCGAGAAATTAGACAAGTACCGCAAGTTTGGACCATTTGGCAAGCTGCACAATATTGGCGTCGCTCTTCGAATGAGCAGTCAACTTCTCGAGGACTTTCATGAAGCTCAACGGCAAACCGCCCCTGCTGAACCCGTCCTCGCGTGGGCACAAAATGTCTGTACTCGCTGGCAATCCGATGAGGCAATGGCGTCGCGCGCTTTGCTTAAACGTTCAGCGTTAAGCAGGATGCTTTCCATCATCGAGGAACGATGGGTTAGCCAAGGCGGCAATGAACAAGACAGACCGGCGGTATTGAAGGAAAGGCTTTCCCTTGAGGAGTGGAAGGTTGTTGCTGCGGTCCAGAAGATCCTCCAGCCGTTCAAGGTCGCCTCAAAGCAACTCCAGGGCGAGGGAATTGCCGGTAAAGGCTCAACCTCAGGAGGGTTCGATGAGTATTTCCAAGTAGTGGAGATGCTTCTTGACCACCTCGAGCTGGCCGTTCAAGGTGTGATCATAGAAGAGAATGACGACCAGATCATGGAAGAGGTTCATCTGTTCGATGATATAGATGCGAAGACCCGGAGGCTTTTGAAGATTTACATCAAGCTCGGATGGAAGAAGCTGAACGACTACTATGGCAAGCTGACCTCTACCGCCTACATAGCGGCAGTTATATTCCACCCGTGCAAGAAATGGCGAGCTCTAGAGCAGCTTTGGAACCAGCTGCCGTCTCGTCAGACCTCGGAATGGAAGAAGACTTATGAGGGAAACTTGACGAGACTCTGGACAGAGACGTATAAGAACATGGCTCACGAGGAAGCCTGCAATGCCGTTTCGGCGTCTGGGAGCAGTAGTGCCTTGGACTATATTGAGCGACGGTTGGCATTTAGTCGGTCATTGACTCGTCCTGACTCTCAAGGACGACAAAGCACACAGCCAACGCAGTCAGCCGCGATGCCAGCACAGGACGAGCTTGATCAGTATCTATCAGAACCACCGGTAGACAACATCGCATACAAAGCTGACCCGATTGCTTGGTGGAGGGATGTCGGCGTTGTGCGTTTTCCTCGGCTGTCTTATATGGCTGTTGACTTCCTCACTATCGCGTCGTCTTCCGCCGAAACGGAGAGAGATTTCAGCAGTTGCGGGAGGATGGTAACGCCACTTAGGTCTCGCCTGCGGCGCCATATAGTGGCTATGGCTCAGTGCCTTCGTTCATGGAGCAAGGCTGGCATTTATCAGCCATCCCTTCCTCTGAGTCTCCTTGAAGGGGACAATTGGAGGCAGGTACTTCAATTGGTAGGCAGGATCAGCGTAGACAGGGATAATGAAGACCAGCCCTGAATCCCCTGATCGATTTGATCGTCGATCGATTGAAGGTCATGATCGATATAAATCGATCGATCAGGGCTCGATAATCGATCGATTCGATCGATTTCGAAGCCTGCATAGGGGTCCCTCTACCACTTCCTGTCGGGCCCAATCCACTATATACCGTATATCGAGTTCCCCTTTCCCTGTAGCTTATAGGAAAACGTCATTTAGTCAATGTACCGTGGTGGATACGGCGGATCGATCAGCTGTTGGGCTTGACGGCGTTGTTGGTCAGCAAGGCGCATCTTCATCCCTGCCTTATAGTTAGCCACAAACGCAGTACGTAGGAAACGCAGGCGTATAAACCTTGCGTGGGCGTGTGGTTATAGAGGCTCTGGCGGTCGAAAGGCGCCTCAAGGAGTAGGCCTTGCAGCGAGGTAACTCGTGAGACGGCAACATAACTAATACCGGCCTGGAAGTCGCGTGTAGCGAGGTCAGTAACTATCTGATCCTTCGTTAGGCTCTGGCATTTGTGAACAGTGATAGCAAATGCCACGATCAGGGGAAACTGCGTGCGAGCGCAGGTCTCGTTGCCCACTAGGAAATCACGCGTGACTGGAAGGATGGGTACGATTTTCCTGCCCCCGTTAGTTGTTAGATACGGCGGTCCATCGTAGCTATCGAAATCCACCATAATAACGGCTGGGGGGTCTTCCCATGGTTTGGCGCCTGTATTCCAGGCGATATCGTATACAGTACCCTGGGCGCTGTTAACTAGGCCAGCTGGCTGCCATAGATTAGTCGTGAGCATTACCCTGGCGCCCTTAGCAGCAGGGAACTTGTTGGATAGATTGCCAGCGTTGTCGTTTGGCGCCTGCCCCGCACCGTTGCCCTGATTCTTTGCCTCCACCTGTATTGCCGGGGCGTTGAGGTGTACCATATGCTCGTAATTGTATTCGTTGACGCGTGCCTTTGTAGAATACACCCGCAAAGCGGCCCTGAATCTGTCAACCTCGCTCTGTGTTAGCTTGGCCTGTACCCGATTGCTAAGGAGGTTCCAGGACGATATAGATAACTTAACTTCACGCAGTTCTTGCAAGGCCTGACGGAACCGGGCCTGATCGTCCCCAGCCTGGCGCTGTACCGTGGTCAGGAAGACGGTGCGGTCAAATAGCCGGTAGGCCACTTGCCCTCTCCTTTCCAACGAAGACAGTCTGGTGCTAGTCGAATACAGCGGCTTTTGCCGGACTGGTGGTAACTGGAAGAAATCGCCCACAAGCAAGACACTCACACCACCAAAGAACTCGAGGCTACGTTGTGGAAAGGCTTGCCGCAGGCGGGAATCGATCCGCGCCAGCTGCTCAAGCCCTAGCATGCTCTTTTCATCGATAACGAGGTATTTGACGTGCCGTAGGCGGGACTGAAGGGCGGCTGCGTCGGCTGGGGGAAGGTCGGTAAAAGCACCACCTACTGGGAGACGTAGCAACGAATGTATCGTGCTGCCCTGTATCTGGTTACTCGCAACGCCTGTTGGCGCTACGCGGCAAATAGGGCTAGGATTCGGTAGGGCAGCCGCCTGAAGATGGGAGGAAAGCACCTTGATAAGGAAGGACTTGCCTGTACCACCACCGCCGTCAACATGGAGAAGGATTTGAGTAGGATTTTGTTCCTGGAAGTGGCCCATGAAAGTGTCGTACACGAGCCGTTGTTGTGCGTTAAGCTGGTCACGCCAGTGAGGGCCAAGAACCTCCACATTGTTGGCGATAGGGTGGCTAGCGATAAGGTCTTTCCAGTAGCTGTCTCGAAATTCCGGATAAGTGCCCACATGCCGTGTCCAGTCGTAATTGACGTCGATATCGCGGCGGCCAAGTAGGTCAAGACCTTCCTGGGTAAGGGGGTTGTCAGGTAAAAGGGCGGCGAGGCGGATCCAGTCTTCGTCATCAAATTCTTCCTCCACAGGCAGAGTCTCGTACTGATCCTCTTGAGGTTGTAATCGAGCCTCTTTTGGCCGGCCGTAATGGTCATCACCATGACTGTGGTGCTGCCAACAATAGGAGAAGGCCTTAGCGTGAGAATTAAAACGCTGGCCGCCAAATGTGAGGAGCTCATCAAGGCGGCGATGTGGGTGGTTTAACGTTAGCTTTACGCGGCAGTAATCTGGCCACTGTTGGCCTTCTGGATCAGCCTGGTAGCGAGGAAAGTAGACCAATACACGAGGCCTGCCGTTAACGTTGCCTGGCTGCCATTGCTTCCACATGGAAGGGTTCCTAGACCGGAAATTCCAGTATTTGAGAAAGGAAACATAGGTCAGGTCCTCTAGGGCTTCTGGGCGTTGACAGTACTTTTCGTAGACGTTGGGGGCCTCGTCAACCTCATCGCCGTCAATCCGTAGGGAGCGGGAATGCCTGTCAGGATTACGGCAATCAACGTATAGGCAGGTTCGTGAGCCCTCTTGTAACGGCAGACCGAGGAGCAAGTGGCTAACCTCCTGCTTCGAGTAGTCTCGCTCAGCAACCAGCTGATTTAGGAGCTTTGACGTGAAGGAAATCAGGGGGTTGTGGTCCTTGACCCGGGGCATCAGGGCCTTCCCAATCTGAGCAAACGACTCGCTCTTCTTTTCCGACTTGGAGCAGTATTTGGCTGCGTAATCGATTACCTGCTGTAGGCTCGTGCAGGGCGAGACATCTGTATTGGCTAGCCATGCAACGGTAAGCAAGCGGTTGTAGTGGTTAATCTGGCTATCGTTCCGCTCGCCCCTGAAGCTCCAGTGCTTAGAGTGTGGAACCTTGTCAAGGGAGGCTAGGAGGCGCTGCCCGTGAGGAAATCCAAAGCGGCACTCTACCTGCTTGGTATGCTTATTGAGCTGCATACAGTAGTTGTTGCATCGGTGGCGTTGCACGCGGTTGACTACCATTGATAGGAACTGAACGGTAAGGGGATGCTCCAATAGATTACTGATCAGGGGATTCCCTTCCCCAGGCGCCTGTATCCGCTGAGGCTCTGGGTTAACAGCAGATACGTGATATCCCCAGATTCGAGCGAATTGCTCTCGGGACTGACCATTATCAGGATCTAAGTCTGGGTGGCCATTTAACCAATACAGGCCATGGTGGTGACTGGAACCCCTGCCCTGCCACTCGTAGCGACCCCAAAAGTCCGCTAGGTTAAACTTCTGCTTCAGGACAATAGTCCTAAAGAGCATATAACGCTTATGGAAGTGATAAGCGGCAATGTGGGCGTTGTCTCTCAGTAATTGCCGGGACAGGGCCATCCGCGCCGCCTCAGGAGCTGCTTTCCACTCTTGGAATCGAGGCATATGACGATATAGGGACTCCCAGTGGTAATCAGCCGCACTTGCAGTAACGAAAAGGCCAGGCCTGCCTAGATCGTAGGCATATGCCTCCAATTCCTTCCTTTGCTTATACCAATATGGACGGGTGCCCCTGATTACGGCGGCTTGGCGCGTGATCGACTGGATCAGGGCCTGAGCCTCTGGCTCGTCAGGCTTAGCCATCGCTTCCTCTATGTCAGCGCGCGTAAGAGGTTGACGGCGGCCTTCGTGTTGCTTGACTAAGTAGTTGCTTCGCTTTCTGACCTGCGCACGTAACAGCGTGTTGAGGGCGACGAAAGGCCACGTCTTATGGCGGGCAAAACGTCCGTCTTGCCATCTCATCGCATGGGCAAGGTAGTCCTGGTACGTGATGCTCCGTAGGCGAGGCTCCACGAAGTCCGCCTTGCCGTCAGGGTAGAGAGTAGGGAACGCGAGCGTTAACAGCGGCTGGGAACGGTTGAATTCGTTGATAGGAGTCCTGCGAATGGAAGGTAGTGGCATCTGGTGTTGAGCCTGCGCGCTAGGCTGCATATGCTCAAGATCGGCCATACGCTCAGGGTCAGGGGTACCATGAAGGAATCGGGACTGCAGGGCGTTTAATTCGGTATCGGTAACCTGCAAATTCGGGATCGCCGATGCGTCTGCATCGCTAGGATCCTCTTCTACAGCCTCCTCAACGGGGCCTTGGGGGACCTCGCCGTCAGGTATGTCAGCCACTTGGCAAGCAATGGAAGCAACTATGCTGTCATCAAGAGGAAGCCGTTGCAAGCGATCCTGCCTCACAACGATATCGCGATAGCCCGGGTGGTGGCGCTGTAGGTAATGGAGCCAGGTCAACAGGCATGAGCGGCGTACCCGGAAATCGCGAGCAAACTGCTGCTGGAAGTGAGGATCGCCCTCCATATTAGGAGGCCGCAGGAGTACGATATCTAGCTCTTCAGGTAGGACTGGGAGCTCTTCAAATAGCCTACCAACATTGCGAAGGCAGTGGACAACGTGACCGCGGTATTTGTATTGAGCACCACGTACCTGTAGGACCTTCACGTGTACGTGAACCCTAGCAATCAGCATCTCCTCAACCATCGTTAGGCCAGGTAGATTACCGGGGACTTCCCCGAAGTCAAGGTTATTCGCAGCGCTAAAGAAGTAGGGCTCGTTAGGGGTTCTCTCCCTGTCTCGACTAATGCAGCGGCTGCAGATTTTCAAGCTATTTCTCTTCATTTCGAACCAATGCTCCCGGCAGCGAATGCAACTATGCATCTTCTCGTCATCCAGGGCGGTATAGAACTCCCGCACAAGGGCCTGATCCTCCTCACTAAGGGCAGGCAAGTTAAGGTCCCCTGTAAAAGGTGGATCAACTATCTGATCAAACTGTCGCTCTTGAGGCTCTGGCCGTGGCCGTGGGTTAAAGGTGCCTTGACGTGTATAACGGCCGCGGCAATGACCCTGTGGCAGTAATTAAGGTGTGGCAGGGAACGATTCCTGTGGTATAGGCGTGCCTAGCACAACAGGAGCCGTTGGAAGAGTGCCATGAGGAATTGGCGTTTGAGGAATCGGCGTGCCCAGAACTACTGTTGGCAGGCTAAGGGTAGGAGTGATAAGGGAAGGTCCCTCCACCGCGCTTGGGGTAGATGGTCCCAGCAGAGGTCTAGGCAGTCCCTGGAGTGTGGGCGCCAGGCGACGGAATAAAGCAGGCGTGGCAGGAGGTTGTAAACCGTGCACAGACGCAGGCGTTGGCGCAGCCCGCCTTGGAGGCGTCAGGTTAGCTAGAGAATCGGTCCTTTTCGTGGCTCTGCGTGGCGATAGTCTCAAGGCGATATTCCGCATGGCGACAACGGCGGCTCGGGATCCGGCTTCCCGTTCCCTTCGGCGTGCCCTACAGCTAGCACACTCTCCTGTAAACTTCGTAGGGTCCTTGACACTTCGAAATTCGACTTCGGGCAGGTCTTTCTGGCAGGTACGGCAGTTTCGAACTGCCTGGAGTATATCGTCCTCCATCTGGCCGTATATATATCCCACCTCTTACCCGCCTAGACTGCTGGATATCGCTCGGGCAAGGAGGCTTCGCGACGACTTACGTCCAGTGCCGTCTTTGAGGTAGTTAGATCAGGTCTGAATGATCAGGGAGGAAACTGCACTGCTTCCCGGAGGCAGGGTAACCGGGGAATCTTGAGAGGTAGGCCCGATGCGGGAGGTGATATGTGAACCTAGATACCGTTAGCAACCTGATGGGTTTGATAGATTCGACGGAACAGGGAAGCAGCCGCCACGTAGGTTAGTGTAAGGATTGCATTGAAGAAAAGAAGAACCTGAAAGCTCTTGGAGAGCTTGCCAAGCTAGCTAATTACCTGGTCAACGCTCAGGGGTTTGTGCGGCTTCATTTGGTGGCGTTATCAGCGGACCAATTCGTGCGCGAGTTGAGTACAGGCCAGGCCAATTAGCCAATCAGAGGAGTCAGTGGCTGGAAGCGTACTGACGAATGGGCTACATTCACCTTCTATCTTGAAGGCATCCACGCAGACGGCACCAAAGCTGGCACAGCCAAGTTTACAACAGGTGCTTGGGTTCAGGACAAGCTGGATGCTGTTGCCTTGCTTGGCAACGGCTTTCTCGATCCCTATAGATGCGACATCTTGATCACTGAGAGACGAATTCGGTGTGGTGTTCTTGATGATTTCCTTATTCCTTTTGATATCTCTCGCCCGCGCAAGCAGGTCACCCGACGCGTCAACGCCCTCAGAGCCACTGTGATACCTGCTGGGCAGACCCTAGCTGTTGCAGCTACCTGGAAGGAGCTCCCTAAGGATCGCAGCTTTGCCTTCTACGCTTCTCTCCCCTCAGCAATGCACGCTATGGTTGACCATGAAGCCCTGCCAGCCGTGGTCATCGTAAACAACACGAAGAAGGATATCAAGCTCCACCGGAAGCAGAAGATCGGGAATATCCATGAGTGCGAAGATGACAGCTACTTTGTGTCAACTTGGACCGCCGCCCTGACTGCCCTTACAGTCGCGGCTGCCCCCGCCTTGGCTGTGGTGTCAGGCCAGACAGACGAAGCTGCTGTGGGCCTTTCTAGGCCCTTACCCTCGATCTCTGAGGAATTTTCCCTTACAGAGAGAATCAAAGCTGTTGCTTCAGGCTCTTATGAGCTCAACTGGACTCCCCAGGCGGCGCCGCCTGTGGAATCGCTCAGCGATGCCATCTTTGAGGACCGGCTGAACACGGAACTTCCCTGGAAGCAGCGCCGTAAGGCTGCCTCCTCTATCGCAGCTTTCCTCGCACACGATGGCGACCCCTCTACAGCGCCCTCGTCGCCTGAGGCCCCCGATGAAGCTGCCCCCGATGAAGCTGCCCCCGAAGCTTCTCGAGTTCCCTATCAAACCCACGTGCAGAAGACACCGAACCTGCCTGAGATCCTCACAGACGAAGGCATCCACATCTACGCTGAAGACCCTGCCTTTGCAGCTGCGGCTATGCGTCTTGTTGCCCGATATGCTAAGCTTTGGATCGATACAGGCCTTGTCAAGATACCTGATGGCGAGGAACTCCAAGTCCCGCTGATCGATAACTGGCATAAGCAACGCATTTCGCAGAGACCTTATCCCAGTGGCATCAAAGACCGCGAGTTCATCGACAAGCTATTCGACCTCCTACACAAGCAAGGCCGCCTCGAATGGGCCAAGGGACCTACGCCCTTTACTGCCCCAATCTTCGTCGTTTGGCGTACAGTCAATGGTGAACCTAAGGGCCGTCTGGTTGTCGACCTCAGAGCCCTCAACAAGATCACGATCCCTGACAACTATCCTCTGCCTCGGCAGGAAGACATCATTCAAGCCCTCCGCGGCGCCCGTTACATCACGGCTATCGATGCCTCGTCCTTCTTCTTCCAGTTTGGAGTGAAGCTCGAACACCGGGACCGCTTTACGATGACAAGCCATCGAGGCTTAGAAAGGTCAACTGTAGCTCCGATGGGCTTCCGCAACTCCCCTGCCTATGTTCAACGATACATGGATAAGCTGCTTCGCCCCTACAAAAACTTCAGCCGCGCTTTCATTGACGATATCGTGATCTTCTCTAAGACAGCGGAAGAGCATCTCAAGCACCTAAAGACACTGTTCAGCCTCTTCCAAGCTCAAAACCTTACTATCTCTCCGAAGAAGAGTTGGATCGGCTACCCTAGCGCTCAGCTACTCGGCTTCCGCGTTGACGCCCTTGGATTGAGTACGACAGAGGAACGGATGGCCGCCTTCGCACAACTTGAGTTCCCTTACCAGCTCGCAGGCCTTGAGCAATACATTGGCGCCACTGGCTACATCAGGCACCTTATCCCTTATTATGCTCAGCTCATCGAGCCGCTGCAGAAACGGAAGGTTGCCCTGCTTGCAGAAGGTCGCAAGGAAGGCAAGGTCGTTGACGGGAATCCTAACCGTCGCAAGGCCTACACCCGCGCAACTCATTACGAGCCAATACATGATGAGAAGATCGCCTTTGCCGCCCTACAGAAGGAGATATCCTCTGGCCGAATGCTGTGCCACCTCGATCCAGACAAGCAGCTCTTCTTGCAAGTCGACGGCAGCCTTGAGAGAGGTTTTGGAGCCGTCCTTTTCCACCTTCGCGATGACTATGTCTGGGAACCAGGCACACACATCCCAGCTATAGCCGTACGCCCTATCTGCTTCCTTAGCCGGGTGCTCACAGCAGCCGAGAGTCGTTACGGCCCTACGGAACTCGAAATCGCATGCCTTGTGTGGGCTGTGAAGAGGCTGCGCACATCCCTTCAGTCTTCGAAGCTGCCTACAGTTGTGCTGACAGACCATTCCGCTACGAAGCAGGTTGTTGAGAAAACCTCCCTCGAGACCTCGAGCACTGACCGAGCGAACCGACGACTCGTTGTTGCCTCTATCTACCTCTCTGAATACGATCTCAAGATCTTCCACTTGCCCGGCAAGAAGAACTTCATCCCTGACGCCCTGAGCCGCTTGTCGGCCCCTGAGACCGACGTCAACCCTCATCGCCTACGGCCTGATTATACCGCCCTTGATGATGTGCTGATGGTCTCTGAGGCCCTAATGGCAGACGATGTGAAGACTCGATTTCAGCAGGGTTATGTGACAGATACGAAATTCTCGAAGGTCATTGCAATGATCTTGGGCAAGGACCTTGCAGCCGCAGCCCAGTTGACCGACGAGGACGCCGCGAACGCCTTCAAGCCCGGGGTGCCTTTTGCCCTCCGAGATGGACTCCTTTACCATCAGGGCATGGACGGATACACCCGACTGTGTGTCCCACACGCCCTCAGTCAGGAGATCCTTGAGATGGCTCACGATAACCGGCATCACTCTGGGATTGAAAGGATGACAAGAGAGCTATCCAACCTGTGTATCCACAACCTCACACGTTCTATCAAGAAGCATATTCACAACTGTCAGACCTGCTGCCTAGGGCAGACTGATAGAAAGCAACGAATTGGCAACTATCAACCTATCCGACCCCCAATGCAACCAATGCATACAATAGCTATCGATTTCATGGTCAGCCTGCCGCCAGTTTCTTCAATCGACTCCCCGTGGGCTCTGGAGGGCTTTCCCATCTTTGATACCCTCCTCACTGTCACCTGCGCTGCTAGCAAGCGATGCCTTCTTATCCCCGGCCATTCAACCTACTCAGCAGCCAACTGGGCAACGATCTTAGCCCGGCAGCTGATGTTATCCGACTGGGGCATGCCAAAGGTCATCATCTCAGACCGCGACTCGAAGTTCACATCACCCTTCTGGAAGACCCTTTGGAGCCTCTTTGGGGCTAAGTTAGCGATGACTACCGCCTACCACCCGCAGGCCGATGGTCTCTCAGAAAGGCGAAATCAGACAGTTGAGATAGCCTTACGCTTCCACTATATGGAAAACCCCGATGCCAACTGGGTCCGCATTCTTCCAGCTCTTCAATGGAACCTCAACGGCGCCTACAATATCGGTACACGCACATCTGCCCATGAGTTCATCTATGGCATCAGCCTTCGAGGCCCCTTGGAAGGCCTCCAGCCAGGAGATGACGACGTCTCCGACCTGCCGTTCCTCCGCGGGGCAGTGCGAAAAGAGGCGCATTTGGCGATGGACTTCGCAGCGGCCAAGGCCAAGCGATGGTACGATGCGAAACACCGCCCAATTCAGCTTAAAGCTGGCGATAAGGTGTATCTACGCCTTCACGACGGGTACCACCTGCCAGGAAAGCCCGCAAGGAAGTGGTCGCAGCAACGCACCGGCCCTTTTGAGATTAAGCGAATGGTTGGAGACCTCGCAGCCGAGCTCGAGCTACCACCCGCGTGGAAGATACATCCAGTGATATCATGCCAGCAGCTTCAACCCGCTCACGCTGACGCCTTCCAGCCTGAGGAACCTAGCCCAGTAGAGGAAGATGACGGCCAGTATGTAGTGGAAAGGATCATGCGCAGAGAGGTCCGCCGCCTTGGTCGGAAGGCTACGCCCTTTGAGGGCTTTTGGGTTCGATGGAAAGGCTGGGGGCCTGAACACGATGCCTGGGTCCGGACTGGAGATATAGATCCTGAAGTCATCGCCGACTTCAAGACCGCTCACCCAGAGACATTCGAAGTGGATGAAGGACCGCGACGTAACTCGCAGCGGAAGATGAAATGAACGCCCTGATGGGCCTGGTATAATGACTGTGTGATGGAAAGATCAGGAAGCAAGGATGGATTCGATTCGAACGGACCGACGGCAAGGAAAGCATCTTCCTAAGGCTCACTGAGGGCAGTGATAACCTCCTTTAAAGCCCGGGATATGATACGTGAAAAACCAGTCTTGAGCCTGGTGCTTAAGACTGGCATTATATGTAACATCACGTGAGGAAGGAGACCTTATACTCCCGTCCTCAACTGTAGTCTTAGCTCGTCATCCATCTTTCTACATCTACATGACAACCTCACTTTATGTGACCTCCGCGATATATTCGCATCAGTCATGCCCCCGTATCAAAAACATCATGCCCCCCTATCAATTCCCTAAAGAATATCATAGCCTTACTTTCCCTTATAGCTTAAAAGAAAAGAAACCTAAGCTTAACCTAATAAATATTAATATTAAGATTATTTTTGAAAGGCGAATGGTGAGACGCAAAATTATGCAAGGGACAATAGCGAGGGGAAATGGAGGGGTTGGAGGGTCCGACGCATCTTGGATCTTTTTAGAGTCTCTCCGACCAGCCACACGACCCTATAAATTCGGCTATTTTTTGACGTCGCAAACCCACGGTCAATGGCAAGGAAGACTGACCTATTCAGGTTTGACTTTTCTTCACCGGCTCGAGATGAGCGTTCCATTCACTCCCATCTGTAGCGGCTCTCGATGCTCACTCAGCCTTTAGTACCACTCAGTCCTCTTTTTAAAATAGCACTAAACTTGAAACATATCAGCATATTAAGATCCAAAGTACCCGTAGGGTCTGACTAAGTGGGCAAGCCACTTAGTAGGGCAGAAAAACTTGGACCAAGCAGAAAAACCTGGAACAGAGCCCCCCCCCCCAAAATCACAGCGAAAAATGGCCTCTAATGCTGCACTTCATTCTAACAGTTGTTCAAGCATTTTTACTACAGAAAAGATAGAGATCCTAGGAGCTGAAGTTCTCGCAAAAAAGAATATGTCATCAATTGCCGCAAAAAAGTCGCCCTTGCGCCAGAATCGCGACCCGCGCCTAGACGTGCAGCCGGCCCTGCTTGCCCTTTGAGGCCGCCCTGCCACCGCAATTTACATAGTATCGTGTCCGTGAAATCTATTATGCTTCCTGAGGCGGTCGCGGAATGTCTCAAGATCCTTTTTTATGTGCTTGTACGTAGACTGGTGAGGTTTTATATATCGCGGTGGGCATGGTGTTTCTTGCTCGTCATCCACTTCTTCCGTCTCAGTGACCGGCGGCGAGGATCGTTCCCACGGCCGTAATTCTTGTGTTTCAGTGATAATTTCGATATCATCGTCATCGCCGGATTCGCCTCCATCGTATATATCATTTTCGGGTTTAAAGGAGTTCTCGTTGTTGTTATCTTCATCGTTGAAGTGGCCGAGGCTGGTGGAGCTAAGAGATGCATCGCTCTCTAAGTCACGGCGTAATGCGGTGAGCTCTGCGGCCTCAGATAGAGGTTTTGATGTATACTTGAGTTTGCGGATAGCTGCTTAAATGCGAGGATCTGGCTTAGTGTCAATAATGAAGCCATCATTGCGTTGGCTGAGGAGGTCGAGATACTTCTGGCTGGTGTTTTCCATGTCTAGAAAGTCGTCTTTTTGGCCCGTTAGCTCTAGCCACTTCTTGAACATAGGGACTTTCATCATAACGCCGTTAACTTTGACTTCTTTATTAGAAGATCGCCATTTTTCTCTCAGCTTATCCATCTCTTTCTTGAGGGTGGTTCGGTGGCCTCGTAGCTTACGGCGGTGACTCTTTTCAGCCTCAACTTGGAGGGACTCTTCCTGTTGTTGCCGAATCTCAGCAAGACTCGAGCTTGTGATAAAGCGGCCCTGGGGCTTGACTGACTTGCCGCGGCGACGGACTCGTGATAAGCGGTCGATGCGTTGTGTGCGGTTGAGGCAGAAAGCAGCAACTTTAGCATTGAGAATCGCAGCTTCGTGAACAACTGAGCAGACTTGCTGTAGCGCGGCACGTGACGGCGAGCTTAGCAATTCACTGTATTTGGTATCAAGATGCTGTATAGTATCTGAGGCTCCTTGGAATCGCGTTTCTGCAGGGAGAAGTGACTTGAAGGCAGGGTTGATGGCTTCACGCTGCTTTCTCTGTGCCAGCACCAACTTCGTGATAACCGGTATGTTATTTGGCGGGAAGAGGCCGGTTTTTTGGAACCCTGAGATGATGTTGTGCTTACTGAAGCCGGTATTAAAGATCTTTTGGAAGGTAGAGACGAAATCGATGCGGTTGAAGGCCAGGTTGCCTTTCTGAAGAGACTTCTGAATAGCTGCTTGGTGTGCATGCTTTAACGGCTGAAATACACTAACATCTATCGGCTGCATGATGTGGGTTGAATGTGGCGGTAGCATTACGATCAGGATGTCGAATTGGATGCAATATTCGACAAATTTGAAGGATGAGTGCCCTGTGAAGCCGTCAATGATCAGAAGCCGCCATATCTTCTCATCGTCAGTATGATGATTAGGCGGCTCATTAACTTCAACTCCAGCAACGCCGTCGACGCACTTCCACTCATCATATCCAAACCAGTCATTCAGAGTGACCCCAAGTCTCGTAGCTTGTGCTGACTTTGTCCAGGAAACCCGGTTGAATTCGTGAAGCCAGTCAAATGTGACTTCGGCTTTGCTGAATGCGCTATCTGTCTGTATGAACCGCATATTATTATCAGCTTTAATGGAGGCGAAGTTTTCCGTAGGAAAAGACTTGAAGATAAGCCAGGGAGGAATAGAGTCTCCTACCGCGTTTCCTGCTCCGATGAGAGTGCAGGATTCACGGTTAGCTGGATCCAGGACTTCAGGGCGGGTGGCCCGCATTATATGCACCACGAGGACCTGTATAGTCTCTCGAAGGCAGCCAAGTCGGAGACCGGCTTCGTCTTCATTCCAAGTCTCTGAGGCGCCAATTCTGTGGGATTTTATGAGGTCTTCGAGGTCTTTGTAGAAGGTGGTGATATCAGCGATATCCGACGATTCAAATGACTTCCGGGACTTCTCAACCGCCTTGAGAAACGTGCTACGGAGCTCCGGGTGGTCTTTGCGAAACTGGGGATACCAGGCTCGTGAAAGAGGAATCGATTCCGGGTCTCTTTGAAGCCGGAAGCTATTCGCAGCTTCCTCAACCTGCGGCTTGGAGGCAGGAAACCCGGCGCGTTCCATCCATATAACGTATGCCACGATAGCTTCATCTTCGGCGGGCGTCAACGAGCGCGGACGGCCTTGAGGCCGGGATGTATCGAAAGAGCCGCTTTCCAGCTTCTCCAGCTGCCTGTGAATTTCACTCGTACTGACAGTGTAGATGCCTGCGGCGGCACGAAGAGTGAGGGGTTTTTTGATGCCCCGAAGTCGTTCATTGTAGCCTCGGCTGTGCAGTATCGCTCGGGCGGCCTTTCTGGCTTGGACCTGCTTGACTGTATCGGCAGAAATCATCATGAACAAATTTGGTATCAATTTGACTAAGTGGTGTCGATGAATTGATTGATTTTACGTATTGAAGCGCTGATATTTGCGACAGCTTGTGGTAGTGGGGTGTTCCAGGTTTTTCTGCTTGTTCCAAGTTTTTCTGCCCTACTAAGTGGCTTGCCCACTTAGTCAGACCCTACGGGTAATATAAAAAGAGAAATATATAGCCTGCCAGAAGTACATAACTTCTAAGATAAAGAATTTGCCCTGAATTATCTCCTCTAGGATACGATTAGCAATATGAAGCCTAATATCTAGAGACTTAAAGGCCCTACCACGCAGTTGATGCAGGCGAGAGGCGTGGTCTAGGACAAATGCTTAGAGCTCCCCTTTCATCTTTCTTTGTCTCTCCGGGCAAGATGAAAGTTGAACGGACCATGAATGGCCCAGTGTTTGATCAAAATATTTGATAATGTGTATGCTTCTCGAGCAGTATCCTCAACTTCGTCTCACGGTGACATGAACGAGCAGCAGATTATCAGCAGTTGCACAGCCCGATGAACATATTTATGAATCCAATGTACCCGGATTCTGTTCAGTCTTTTTTTCGCCACAGAGGGCTTTGAAAGTGAAACTAGGTCTTGGATAAAATCTCTGCATGTCTTGTCCCCCATATCTTACTTCGATACATTATAGAGAAACAAGAGGTCAATATATGCGAGCGCCATCAGCTACCCTTCCAGAACTTTTAACTATGTTATAAATGCCGTCAATCGGTAGGCACAGAAGTTGAGTCCCATCGTCTTCTTCCATTAATAAGGCAGTCAAGTAAGCCATGTCAAGCTACTAAATTCTACAGAACGAGCACTCTCGGAACTGTTATTCTTAGCCAGCTTGTCAGTCGTCCGCGTCCGGGCGGATACTCTGGAGGTGATGCTCTTTCCTGACGCGAATACCCCCAGCGTCGGAAGGTGTCGACAGTGTAAGAGGATAGCCTCTGATCGAAGATGGGCAGAATACCAGGCGCAATATCATAGACAGTGATGCCGATGAATGGCATGGGGTCAGGGTGGAGCTGAGCGAGGTCATGGACTCATGGCGGATGAGGTCGTGGAGCAGTTCAAATTGCCTGCCCGTTGCCCTGCCGCTAACAACAGCGAAACGGAGCAGCTTGCGGTGCCAGTAGATAAAATTACCACAATGGAATAGATTGGAAGGGACAATGGAATAGATTGGAAAGGGGCTGGATGAAGAGGATTGAATCCTACACCCAGGCTTATGTCCTATCCTTGTCTGGTCAAGGCAGATTGTTAGGAACTTGCGTCCTGCATACTTAATGTGGTGAAACGGAGGATTTATACGAGCAAGGCTTTGCCAGGGGGAATTGATCTAATTATAACAAGGGTTGGACTCTGATCTCTCCGATTGGCATAAGCACGATTCGGCCTTACCCGTTAGCAGTGTGTGGCTTGCAAAGACGCTCCAGTTGGGGGACAAAAGTGCATCCTTTACGATAATCTGTTTTATCGTTGTACATAAGCTTAATTATCCATATGCGGGGGTTCTTTTTTTAGATATAGACTACATGTGGGGGCCCTGGACAGTATCTCAGCCCCCCGTAGGCGCGGACTCATCCTTGCTGCAGGCGGCGGCAGAGGAGCGGGATCCTGGGCACCGAATGCGGCACATATTATGTAAGTGCTAGTCTACCTATCAGATGCCGGCATTTGAGAATTATAATTAGATCAACTTAGGTACATATTGAAGGATCGCCAGTAACTACGAAGGATCGCCAGAAACGCCAAGATGAAGAAGGATGCGCCTAGTGGCGCATCGCGCCCTGCTAACATTCAGCCCAACATCACTAATTTTAATCGAGGTGCTTCAAAGTAGGCTGGTCAGGTTGAATCCACCACGGCGAGATGCGCCTGATGATGGCGAGGATCCGCATCAAGGAAGAGGGAGGGGCTTTTAGTTAGGTATAAAGAGCAACGCACGACGCTGTGATGGAAGTTCCGATAGCTTCAGCAGCAACACCAAGAATCCAATTTCGACACTTGAGTCTCATAGAACCTTTATCAACCATCTCCATCCCGTCTTCAACATGTCTCCAAGCCTAAGCCTCGCAGTCAAGAGCCTTGTGCTACTGTTTGCAACCACAGCGCTCGGAAACCCCATTGAGCTCCTCTACCGGGACATACTTCAGAGGCGCGACCCTCCCGGCATGCTCGACGAGAACACCACGCCAGATCAGAAGAAGTGGCAGCCGGCCATGGACTTGTAAGTTTGAAGATGATCTCCATACCATACCTAGGTAGTCGGCAGAACAGTATCAGGATGACACTGACCCTCGAGCAGTGATACGGACGGCTGCTACAACGTCCCAGCCATCGGCAAGGACGGAACCGTCTCCCCAGGCCTGAAGGCGTGGATGCAGTACGACTTCGCCAAGGACTGCCGTGACGAGTCAGACCTCGACAACAACAACGTCTACGTGCGCACGCGCTGCAACAATGGCTGGTGCGCCTTCCTGTACGACTACTACTTCGAGAAGGACGTGGGCTCGCCCGGAGTCATCGGTCCTGCTGGCGGCCACACGCACGACTGGGAGCACATTGCCGTCTTTGTCCAGAACGGCGAGGCCAAGGTCGTCGCCGTCTCGAAGCACGGCGACTATGAGACTCGCTGGGCCACCGACTTGCGCTGGCAGGATACGCACCCCAAGGTCGTCTACAACAAGGACGGCGGGTCTACGCATGCGTTCCGCTTCGCCAACGAGGAAGACGACAGTATCGAGAACCACAAGGGCGTGTGGTTCTTCGGCGCTCTTGTCGACTACTACGGCATGCCGATAGACATCCGAGACAAGCTGATGTCGTATGACTTTGGCTCGGCCTCGATCGGCATCAGCGATGCCAACTTCAAGAGCAACCTGGACAAGGCCCGCGATGGCAGCAACGACAACTCTGACGACAGGGTCGTTGGATTTGATAGCAGTATCGACCAATGGTAAATGCCTGGTTAAGAATGAGCTCCTGGCGTCATCGTTGGACCGGCATTTCCAAACCAGTGGCCTTCAAGCCTTCTCTTATCTCGAGAAACTCATCACATCCAGGCTTGTCAACAAATAAATCAAATCAAATTGAGCCTCCGATTTGATTTGATTTGGATACAAAGAGACTCGATTTGATTTGATTTGATTTGATTTGGATACATTTGGATTATTTGGATATCTGGATAGCCCCACTTTTCTCCCACGAGGAGATGCATCGAGCTGCTCCTATAATGTCTGCTTGCAGTCGTCTTCTCGGAGGGGTAACCATCTGTCCTGCAAGGCTGAATATTCGCTCCGGCTCGGAAGACATCGCAGGAATTGAAAAGAGATCAATTGCCATCCGCGACAGACGTGGATACTGCCGTCTTCGGAGAAGCCAGTACTGAATCGGATTGTCCACCAAATAATCGCCAGGATCGGTAGTGGACAACCACTCAGCGTACTCATCGCGTGGAGGCGATGCTGAAGGCGCGGGCTGAGTGCTGAGCTTCCTTACTGACGCCATAAAATCATCCAGGTCCGTCGTCTTCCTTGCAACAATCGGTTGTTCCGGTATCGTACCCTGCTCGACAGGCAGTTTTCGATACTCTTCCCACAGCTCTCGTACAGCTGCCTTTCCTCTCACTAACCAATCGGGTTGATCTGCCCATTGCGACTCGACGGTTGACCAACGGAAGGCGGGGTGGAGAACAAGGGCCGCAAGATATACAGGGCTATCTTCGGTAACGGTATAGTACTTGTCCAACTTCATCCAACCGAGGTTGCAACCAATCCGCAAGTGAGGTTCTTCATCATGTTCATGTTGTATCTTTGACTCTTCCAAATGCTTCAGAAGCCACTCCATAGTTAGCAGAACCTCCCAAATCGCCCCGTATTTCCCTGTAACCTATAAGCATAAGTAAGAATTGCAATGTTGGAGTCAGCTTACCATCTTCAGGTCGGCCCTCTAGGCGCTTGGTGGCTGTTTTTAGCGGCTTCAATATAGCCAGATACTCTGCAATCACGGACCAGTCCTCAGCAGACATCTTATCGTTAACAATCGCTGGCTTCTTTCGACTCTTCTTTGGCATCGGCTTCGTCCCGTTCTCCGTCCTCCTGGCCACGTACTGGGTCCACTCTGTGGCCTCCGCCTGGACCAGGGAATCAAGAGGATTCCGAAGCTGATAGCCTCGCTCCATCATCGCCTCAGATGAGTTCCAGCGGGTTGCGTTATCCGTGATGACATCGTAGGTTGATTTATCTTCGAGATTCAAAGCCACGTTCTCAATAGTCTGGAGCTTGTGGAGCTTATCGATGCGCTGGCCTGATCTCTGCACCCAGTGAACAATGTTATGCAGCTTGCCAATTGGACCCTTCGCCCTCCACAGCCTCATCTCGTCTTGGATCTCCTTGTCAGCATGGCAGTCCTCTTCAAAGGCATCGGCATCCGTCCCAAAAAGGATAGACCGGGCGACGAGATTAATGATATGCCCGCAGCACCGAAGCCGGCGGTGCTGCTTATTGAAGCCAAGCTCAGTCCCAAGCTCTTCAAGACACGTGTCGTTATTTTCTGCGTTGTCTGTAACAAAGTATCCGACGCGACCCTCAAAGCCATATTCGTGGATGATTTCACTAACTCGATCTGCGAGGTTTTCACCACTGTGACGACCCTCGATTTGCGGCAAGCCTAGCAGAAACGTGCGAAAATTCCCTTCGTCGTCAAGAAAGTGTACGGTGAGGCCAAGGAGGGAGGTGAACTTGCGGGACGTCCACACGTCAAAGGAGACGTTAATGCGGCTAAGTGAGCGACCAAGAAGCTCAGTCACGACGCCTTTGTGATGATTGAAGGTCCGTACAATCCATTCGCGCATTGTGTTATGGGTGGGGAGACTTCCCGACTCGATAATAGCACTGTTTGCGTACCCCATAAGCTCGCGAAAGTACGGACTCTCAAGCTTATTAAATGAGACGTTGTCACAGGCCACCCAGCGTATAAGCAGCCGCTGAAAGTGTAGAGGGTCGAAAGAGGCTATGAAGGCGTTCATTACGGCTTGGTCCTTCTGTCGATGAGCATCCAGGTCAGCCATGTCGAAGAGAGTTCGTTGTTTCTTCCTTCGGGGTGACATTGGCCCGCCTCTATTGACGCGGTGGATTTCTTCCATGTGACTGTTTGCTTGGCTCGTAGATGCAGCATCGTACATGTGAGTGATCGTAGCCTTCTTCCGGTGACACACTTTGCAGAGCCAGAACCGGCGACCGGAGCCATCTTTCTCGATATCGAATCCATGCTCCCACACCCATCCCGTCCGCTGCCGTCTTCTGTGTTTGCGGATGCAATACCCTGAAAGGCGATTCCAATCGATGCCTTCGTAACCAGTGTAGTCGACCGAGGAGGAAGTGTCTGCAGTCACCTCTCTATTGGCATCGGATCGATTAAAGCCGGTCGTGGTGTCGAGATCGCTGACAGAAGGAGAAGTTGAAAGCAGCGCTGCTGGGTTATCGGAATTCGTAGACGGGGCCATTTGTAGCGAGAGTATTGGGCGCAATTGTAGATGCTATGCAAGCAGCGTTTGGTGAAACGACTAAAAAGGGGTCAGGCAACCGACGGGGTGAGCTGGCCAGGAGTGGGTCGGCTTGTCCTGGGGACAGGGAGTGACAAGCGGTGATTGGCCAATATTTTATCCAAATGAATCCAAATATCCAAATCAATTCGGCCCCTGTAATTTGATTTGATTTGGATAAGTTTTTCCTCGATTTGATTTGATTTGATTTGGATTTATTTGGATTTATTTGGATTCATTTGAATTCGATTTATTTGTTGACAAGCCTGATCACATCCCCTAGGATAGCAATGGTATATTCGTATATAGAAGCTGCTTTGAGGATTCATTGAGTTAGAAATCAAGCGCTTCTCGCATGCATTAACTGCCCCTACCAATTCCCATGCGACATCGAGACAACCATTAAGAATGCCCCGTTTTCTTAGAAAAGCAAACCGCTTCAATATTATTACCATCCAAATCCAGGATGTAAGCAGCTAAGGTCATGATAGTCAGTGCCTTGACCTCGGAGCACCCAGGGTTCCAGAGCGCTTACCGTAGTATCCCTCGAACCAAGGCCGTTCTCCCGGTGGCCCGTTGTCCGATCCTCCAGCGCGAATTCCCGCGGCATGAAATTCATTCACAAGCTTGCGCTCGCTGACATAAAATGAGATGTGTATCGGTGTTGGCTTGGTTGCGTAGCCGTTTTGTGACCCAGGGGTATATTGGCGGACCCAGAAGTCGGGAATGGGCTCTGAGGAGGAAGCCGAGCCAAACCCGACCACGTCTGGAAAACGCATCTCTTTATAGGACAAAGGGGCTAGGGCAGCCAAATAGAATTGAACTGAGGCTTCAAGATCAGAAACACGGATAGAAACGTGGCCAGGCATTTTGGCAAACAGCTCTTGAAAATACAAGGATGACAAGTTGGTTTGAAGATGAATCTTTGAGAAGATGGAACTCTGTGGAAGGGCTGTGGTTAATGAGCTCTTCTCCTCATCCGGATTATCACTTCGTGAACTGTCACCTATTGGCCTGGCTCGACCCGGTTCAGCCGTCACTCAGTGCGTGAATTTGCACACCACCGAAAGCTTGAATTCGTGCACCACGAAGTGACATGTTAAGACCTCGACGCGGCATGAGTAGGAGCCAATAGAATGGAAGTGTTGTATTTTATCCGAAAGGATTCCGCCCAGACTAACTTACTCCTCGTTAGTGTTCCATGCAGCCCACGACCTACTGTCCAACCAGAAATGGCTGTCGGTTAGTGGATGGTAGTCTCTCGGGGCCGAGTCTGTCAGAGCTCTCCAAACTCTCGACGGACTAGCTTGTATTAGGAAGCTAGGAAAAGCTAGACACACACATATTCAAGGTCATCAAGTGGTCATACGAGCTATCTAAAATAATAGCAACTTGTCGTATCCTATCGCGTTCTTCTCTTCTCTAAGATGCCACGAGTCGCTGTAGCGCAGTGCGTGAGAGATGGGATCATATGCTGCGTTGCTATTGGCATCCAGCGCTCATCATAAATCAATCAAATCAACTTTGGGGTAAAAGTTGATTTGTTTGATGGGCTTCCGATCCAAAGTTGATTTGTTTGATTTGATTGGCCCCTCTCAATCAACTGTATGGGCGACCTATATACCTAGTATGTGAAGGTATTTCGCCGACCCCAAGTCTCAATTACCTACCCAACTGCCTAGCTTTTACGGTCGCACATTACCACATGGGTGACATAACCCTTTTGGGAAGCCTCAACCATGTGGAAATACTTAGTAATTTTGTGGCCCCTTGCAAGACTACAGTACCGCACACTATCCGGAAGGTATCTCTTCATTTAGATGGCATCTCCACCAGGGAATATGTCGTGATAATTCCTGGCGACGTGTCACAATTCTTCCACTCACACATCCACACCAGCGTCAATACCCAGCCCATCGCCCCCCATAGCTATTATAGGCTATCCCCATCCATTCCATAAGTAACCTCGGGTCTATCCATCATGAGATTGTGCGACTGACCTTGTCTTATACGTAGATATGCCCGATCACGTCCTATCGCAGACATGTCCCGATGTTCCGAAGACCGTGGCCCCTAAATCGTACCAAAGGAGCCACGATTTCATCCGCGATAGCCACCCAGGGTCGAATCTGTGTCCATATTGCGGGAGACGTTGGCCCACGAGTATCTCCATCCTCGACAGCTCGCCAGTCCCGTTTCGAGACGTTGAGACAGCTTCCACCTCCTCCACTATACAGTCTATCGACCTAACAGCCTCTGATCGTTCCACGCCCTCACAGACGATCTTCACCGGCTCTGGAGACGGCCCTGGCCGTATCCTCGCAGCATCGCGGCCCTCCGCCATGTATCGAGATGCCAAACTTACCCAGAGTCGGATCGCGAGGGGCATGAGGGCGAGCTCGTCGCAACTCAGTGAGGCTGTGGCTAAACAGAGCCAAAACAAGAGCAGACGGAAGATCTCGATGCGTCTCACTGTCTTCCTCGCGAGGCCTGACCCATGGGAAATACTAGACGAAGATGAGGAGCCCCAGTGGTCTTTGGCTAGAGAGCTGCTGAAGGTCGCTTTGCGCCCCTTCGTCGACGAGGAACCATCTTTACCTGTCCACTTCTGGTTCGACAGCATCTTCTTCCCTCAGTTCAAGGACAAGCCTGCCCTCTCTTCTGTTCTTCAGTTCGACAAGAGACTCGTTCAGAACGCCCATATTAAAGAGGGTATCACGGAGCTGAGCGACCTCGACTGGGAGAGACAGACAGTCGCAGAGCTTTTCGGCGAGGACTGCCCTTTTCGTTTCAGTAAAACAGAGGGCAGATATCTCCTTTTCCTTGTTTTCTATGAGCCATTGCCTCCTCGACCACAAGTCCCGGCCCCTCGTCATATCAAGACGCCGAGGTCAGCCGTAAAGCCGTTCAAAAAGGAGAAGGGAATCAAGAAAGAGTTAGTCAAGACCGAGGCGAAGGTACAGCCAGCCTTGTTGATCGGGAGCGAGTTCAACTCGCCCTCCTTAAGCCCCTCTCTAAGCCCAGTTCTACCTCTTTCGAGAGCTAGCGCAGAAGACCAGATCGAGGTTATTACTAGCGATGTGGACGAGACCCGCGCGGGTCAGAAACGAGCTCGAGACTCTATAAGCTCAGCACTCTCGGTAGAGGCAGAGGATAAGGAGCTCTCGGCTGGCCCTGCCTTCACTGCCCATGGTCCCGCTGCTGGAACCCGAGGAGTTGATACGAGGAGGCCAAGTAGTCGGCATCCTCGTAAACAGACGAGGAAATAGTAGTTACTCTAGCTCAAGGTGACCCAGGTCCCCCATCAGCTCGTCCACACTATTGATAATATCGCCAGGTAGCTCAGTTCCGGAGAGGCTATTGTTAATAGGCTTAAGGTAGTTCTGCTCGAGGAGCCGAAGCTAAAGCATTGTCAGCTAGCTTTTGAGTGCGATGGAGTACTTTTTTACGTACGAATCTCTCTTGCCCTCCAACTGGACTCTCTGGGATGCTCAGCACCGGACTTGCCCCGCAGTCGAGATGAACCTGAATCTTGTCTCTAAGTCGTAAGTAGATCGCGAGGTGTGGTCGCTTATGATCAAGCTCCCCATCTAGCTGACCACCGAACTGAAAATCCCGGAGCTGTTGATCACACCAGTCCGTTGTTGTTGGGTCAAGAAGATCGTCTATATCGATAGAATCGACAGCGGCCATCATCTGGGCAAGCCCATCTCGAGCCGCAGGCCCTAGATGGACTGCCCAGTTCTCCACTTCGCTTGTATTATACAAATCCATCGGGATCCCGGCGACGAGATGCTCCCTATTCTTCTGTGGTCGGATGCGATGGCCGTTCCACATCTCCGTGAAGTCCGCAACCTCTTGACGGATCATGGGTCCATAGAGAGCATACACCGCGATCTGGTGAGCAAGACGGTTTGGTTGGAAGAGGCCGCTGTCAATTAGTTCATGTGAGAACGCGATCCAGCGCTGACTGACACCTTTGAGTAGCTTTTCCCACCAAGACTCGATCCGTTGGTTCGATGTGCTTGGGCCCCAGATATGACAGGAGCTCAGTCTCGCTCCCTGCCTGTGGACTCGTTGGTCGTTATCCTCGGTAGTATACCGAAACTCTGTCTGATCAAGGTCTGCGAGAATCGCCTGGGCTCCGGCCCAAAGAGGAGTCTCGATACCATGATCCGAGCGGGTGAAAAGGGGGCGGACCCCTGAGTACGACGCAGTCCGTAGAAACTGTTTGAGTGAACTCAGCGCAGTCATGTTCCCCCTGCCGACATATATCCAGATGATGGCTCTCGAGTACGTGTCGATACAGGCGTAGATAGAGAAGCCGAAGTTCTTGAGCTTCTCGTACCCATCGAGAGACCACATGAAGTTAGGCCCAGGAACCTGGAAGTTCTTCCGGTGCTTCCAATCAGCAAGGCGTCTTTGTTCGGCCCGCTTCTTCCACTCTGGGTTCGTTTGGTACTCGCGATATAAGGTATTCTGGCCGACAAGGACGCCGGCACGGATGCGGACGTAATGGTATAGATACCCCCTGCCAAATCCTCTGATGCTTGAAGACTGACGGTCGTCTTGGAAGAGGAACTCTCTTGCTTTTTGAATAGCCTCCTGTCGTTCAGCCAGATCTCGGAAGCGCCGCTTCATGCCATGCTTCAGACGATACTCCTGTACAGTCCGCTCGGAGATCTCGATACCGCGTCGCTTGAGATCACGGACGATGGAAGTGTCGCTATATCCGTATCGGTAGAAGTAGCCTTTGATCAGCTTGACGAAGGTGTTGGTATCAATCTTTGAGTGAAGGGGGGAGTACTCCTGGGCACCCCATTCCGCTATCCTCCTTTTCAGGGTTCTGACGTCGAGTACGTGCCCATCGTCGCGGAGATGGGCACATATAGTGTCAATGGATAGTCCTTCTCGCCGCTGCTCGAGGATCCAGTCCTTGACGCGCTCCAAGTCCTTATGGGGCCTCGGCATTGTGTGAGACGCAGACCAGGGGTTCGAGATCGTAGTAGAGGTCGGAGTTCATACCTCCTTCCAAGGCTTCCAGCTGCAATATCCCGCCCCCTCTGAACCGGCATTATCGGAGCTTCCGCGCCGATGGAATGGCATCAGCACCGCTTAATATGGCATCAACTGTGCTACATTGAAAACAGTGCGCTATCATATCAATACTGTAGCCCCATATAAAAACGCCGAAAGCCTATGTGCGAAATAGCTCCAGTCATTTTCGCACAAGGTTTTGTCACCCATGTGGTAATGTGCGACCGTAAGCTTTACCCCGCCGTGTCGGACCCAGTTCCTCAGGCAATGAACTCGCTCCAGCGTATCCGCGCCCATTGAGAGCCTTTGAGATGTTAGCGTCAGCTTGGCCAGGCTGAACTGTCTCTCGCAGTCAGTCGCCATCGCCGGCATGGCAAAGACGTCCAAGGCAAAGCTGCTTAATATCGGGAATGAAGGCTTGTGGTCTCTCCACCATTGGATCGGCTCCTGCGTATCTTGTGGCTCGAGACGGAGGTACTTGTCCAGCTCGCTGACACTGCCGCCCGTTGCAAATATCTTTCTCGTTCTGCTGTTGATCCATTGGGTGTAGTGGTCATCCTCCTTACCCATTTTCATTGATAAAGGAGCTGATTTGGACTGTTCCTTGTCCTTCTGCTGGCTCGTATGATACCATCGCGCGAAGTAGTCCTTTATGCCTGCCTTCGCATCGCGAACCCAGGCCAATTGCTCCTCAGTGACCCAAGTAGCCTCCAACCAGTTGATGCCGAATCTCGGATGAAGGATGACTGCTGCCGCGAACAAGGGAGACTCTCCGAGCTTGCTGTAATACTCATCCAGCTTCTTCCAGCCGTTGTTGATAGATGCCCGGATATATGCTCGGTGGTCTGCTGGTAATGAGCTCTTCTGGGAGACCTCATACGCCAGTGACTTATCAAGCGCCGCATATTCAGTCTGAGAGCGCTCTGGCAACGCAGACACCGTGAATCTTGACATTTGACTTCGCTGTTGAGATACATAAACCTCATCGTCATCGAAGCGAGCAGGGCGACGACGGGCACGGGTCGGCCGGGTTTTGGACTCCGTCAGAGGCGTAGACGCTATTCCAATCGGCTCAAGGTCATCTAGATTCGTCACCCTTATTGTCTCGGTTGTAACCTCATTGTAGAAGCCCTTCCAGTCCTCAAAATGCTCGAGCAGGTATTCCATCCCTACCAAAACTTCCCAGAGGCGCCCGTGGCCGTCGCCTTTACCCCAGCCTTGGGTTCGCATCGTCTGAAGGTATAGAGGCGTAAGAATCTCGTTGGCCTCGCCGAGAACGCGCCAATCCTCGTTGGATAAGATGTCATCAGCAGGGATGCGTTTTGCTTCGTCTTGCTCGCCTTCGAGTGCAAAGATGAAGGCCCAGATGTCAGTCTGCTTCCGCAGAGCCCTCTCAATCATCATATAAGTAGAATTCCACCGCGTGTCATTGTTCAAGACGACCTCAAGCTCGGCAGTTGATTCCTCGCAAAGACGGTATCCTTCGTACTCCTGCTCGTGAGCAATGCGCTTGAAATATTCGCTGCGCTGAGGTGACGATCTGATGAACTTGACGATATTGTGGAGCTTCCCAATTGGACCCTTTGAACGCCAATGGCGAAGATCTTGCTCCGGAAGACCTCTCATGCCGTTAATATCTGACTCTAGCTCGAAAGAGTCGGCGTCTTTGCCGAAAAGAAACGCACGGGCAACAAGGTTAAGAACATGGCCGTAGCAGCGCATCCGAGGGGCCTTAATATCAGCAGGCCTAATCGAAGGGTCAAGCTGCCTGTAGAAGTAGTGCAGACAAGTATCATTCGTGGCCAGGTTGTCAGAAATGACAGTCCCAATCTGTCCTCGAATCTCCCACAGTTGAACGACGTCGAACAGTGTATCAGCAAGGTTCTCACCACTATGAGTACCGAACTGACAACGTAGAGCGAGCACCCTGGACTGTTGGTACCCGAGTTTGTCGATGAAGTGTGCAAAAACAGCCATTATCGCAAGGCGGTTCGGCGATGCCCAGAGATCAAAGCTGATGTGAATTTTCGTTAGGGCACTGCCCAGCTCCGCTTTGATGATATCCCTCTTAGAGTCAAAGACCCTCTGTAGCTCTCTGTGAATTCGGAAAGGGCACGGTGATATTCGTTGTCGTTTTTCAGCTGTTTCTGCAAATACTCTTGTACGCGCGCAAAGACGCTAGGCGGCAGTTTCGAATTTGGGCCTGTTGTATCAGGCCGGAGGGCATCGGCGATCCAATGTACATCGTACGTTTGCTTATCAAGCCGGGCTTTGAATATAGCGTCAATATCGTCCCACAGAATATCAGGAAACTGATCAGCCTCTCTCATCTCAGCCCATTTGCTTTTGATTTGCAGCCAGCGAGTCAGGTGCATGTAGAGCCTCTCGCGGCGTCGTTCACAACTTTTATTCTCCTCGTCGACTTCCACCTAGGGACCAAACATCCTCACCGATATTTCTTGCGCGGCTTTTTCAGCCGTTGTTGCACCGTCAACCAACTGCACTTGGGGCGTATGCCATCTGTTGAAGGCGAAGCACTGCAACAGAAGGGCATTGTGAGTGAAGAAGACATTGTTCTCAAGCTCGTTTCCAGGCAAAGTGCCACACCTCATGGTGCGAAGGAGGCTGAGCTCTATTTGGCAGTGGTTCGGTTCGTCACTGGATGGCTGGGCAGGCGGGTATTTGTCTAGTGATCCAGGGAGGTGTGACCACGAATACGATTACTGGCCAACAACTCAATGCTAGTTCAGTATGCCTTTTTCAGCGCATTCTAGCCTGCGTACTCAATAAAGGTGTATAGAAAAGTCTTAGCTCGAGACAATACCGTTCATAAGTTTGTTCCGGGGTTGGAACCTCTACACCATCGTACACCGCTCCATCGTTCTGCAAAAAATAAAGAGGAAAGGGTTAATTTAATGCTTGCAGGCGCAGCTCGCTGTGAGTTGTAAGAGCTAAACCTTCTCTAACTCCGTTTGTCGTGTGCTACTCTAAACTATCACTACATCCGCTCCATGCGTCTTTACTCGGCCTCGGGGAGGGGCTATTGAAACGTGAATCGGTTGATGGTTTCAAAGAAATAGGAGTCATATCCAACCAATATTTGAACACAGCTTGTTGAGCAAAACAACATTTGAATCTTTACTCAGTAACTGAAACATATCCTTAGCTTCTCTGCCACTGCGGCGTATCTAGTCTCAACCGCTTCTTCACAGGAGGCAGTGTCTCTTTTTTCAATCTCTTGGCCTGGGCAGTCCCGAGATACTCAGGATGCAGCATCGAGTATGCTCACACCGTCTTCAGACTCCTCGACGGGGGACCTAATTCTGCCAGTGCTATGCGTGTCTTCGCCATTTGTGCCGCCGACTGTAACGGGAATAAGGCTGTTCATTTCGAAATCACCAGTGCACGTGTTGAAGGAGAAGCGGCAGGAGGCCTTTCCACAGCGGCGTCTGCAGTCGGCCTTTTGGCAGACGTGTCCGTAAATGCAGTTGAGCTTCCTGCAGGCTCCGCGTTGGGGGCAGGGCATAGTGCGCGTCTTGATGGTATCGTTGAGCTGTTTGGCCGCTCGGATACCGCCTTCCTCGCCCTCGAGGATCAGGGACTCGTTAAAGACATAGCCGTCGCCGTCGACGATGACGAGGGCAAATGGGTTCCGCTCGTGCCCGCGAGCCAGTTGCTTATAGCGCTCTCGCCCCTCGCGCTCTTCCTCGTATTCGCTCTTGAGCCGCTTGTAGCTCTCGATGAGCGTCGCATACTGCTCTAGGATATCGGCGAGGCTGTCCTTGCTGCGATACTCGGCAAGCCTCTCGGCCGCCCGATCCTACCATGACATTACGAGTGTAACTCCTTTATTTCTCAACCAATTTAAGAGCAATTTACAAAATTAAAGCTGGAAATCAAACTGCATATTCTCCATTCCAAGATCTGTCATTTCTATTGACTCATCTTCCAAATTGCGACCGTGGCACTCTTGGTAACGCCGAGCGGCTTCCTTGGCCTCATAATGAGCTGCAGCTATCTCCGGGATCCGTGCGAACCGCTTGTTGGGGTCAAAACTCACGGCCTTCCGGCCGGTGTGTTTCTGAGAGCCTCTTTCTTCTGGTGGTAGTTAACTTCAAATGTCAGGGCTGCAATTAGGCCGTTCTTGCGGTCAGAGTCCTTGCCTAGCTTCTGGGTTGGGTTCCGGAGGTTCCATCCGACGTTTTTGAGGTCTGATTGCACAAGATCCATCTGCGATTTGATTTCCTTAAGAGTTCCTAGGTGTATACCACAGCTGGTCTGCAGGGATCTTCCTTTTCCTTGGTGTTGTGGGGGGGCGGGTTTGGCTGAGGAGGGCGCTCGGTAGTGACTATCTTGTCTAGCACCGATTCTAGCAGCGTCGAATAAATTCCAGAAGCTCGGAATGCGTGTCGGATGTTCTTTATAGTTAGGGCTTTCGAACGAGCTATTTTGTATGCCGTGATGAAGCGTTGCTTTTGAATGGGAGACCGCGCTTGAAGGAGGCAAAGCCGGCGGTCTGCTGGTGGAAATATTCCTTGAGAGGGGAAAAGATTCCGACGTCAAGCGGCTGTGTAATAGGTGATGAATGGGGAGGCAAATAGAGAAGCTGGACCTTATTCATCCATGCTAGGAACATGATATCAGGCGTCACATGTGACTTATGGCCGTCCAGGACCAGGATGCGCCAGAGACTCGTAGGGGGGGGGCTGTTTCCGGCAGAAACACCTCTAGGAACCATTTATTGAAGACCCAGCTGTTGGACCAGCCGCTCTCAGTGGCCTCGTACTTCCAATCGGGAAAATCATCCGGAAACCACTGTCCTTGGAGGTTCTCACCGGTCAGGATGACTACCGGCGTGAGGGCCTAGCCTATGGCCGAGATAGTCTCTATGATAGAGACCGAGGTACGAGAATCGCTCTTGGAGACTGTAGAAAAGCGTGATAGCGAGGTCCCAACGACTTTCCCGTGCTTGGTCTCGCCTTCTGCAACGCCGTGCTCATCAACATTGAAGACCTGGGCCCGGCCCATGCTTTTGGTCTTGATTTGGCTGTCCAGGAGGTCATAGAAGGCGCGGAGCTTCTCCTCTGTAGTCTCCTTGTTCCGTATGGCCTCTGTAGTCCGTGAGAACTTCATCTTGATGCTCTCATGCCGTCCAAGGAAGCGGTTGAACGGGAAGATCTGACATTGAGGTGCGTTCCGCGTCCCGGAGCGCGCAAGCAATACGATATTCACGATCTTCAGCCATTCCTAATCACAATAAAGTAAATATGAAGTTCATACGATTAAAATTGGTAGAATTGTGGTTGAGTGTATCTACAGTCAATGACACGTTGCCAAAGCGGGGTCCCGGCGAAAAGACGGTCCCCGCTGTTACCCCGCACTTAAGACATCAATCAACACACTACGGAGTACTGCTGCTGCTGCTCATTATCGATTACCTGATCTTTGATCCCTTTTAGCACGCTCAGTGCGACACAAAGTCACTCGGTTGGACACCCCCTGTACTTGGTGGGGCCACTCTGACCAATCAGAGGGAGCGCACACGGGCCCAGTCCATTGACAGGTGGTACATTCATAACTGAAGAGCAGGTGGACTCTTCGCCAATGGCGGCGGAGGAGAGTGGTCTGTATGTCAGACAGCTCCAGAATTGGAAAACGACAGGTCAAATAGTAAGAGACGGATTAAAGGGTATAAGAGAATTCAGGCATTTCGATCGAGGCAGATTACTAGGACTCGGAACCGAGTATTGGGCGCTTCTAGAATAGGCTTAGCGAATCTTACGTAGCTGCCCCTCTCTAACCACGGGCGTAATGGAACATCATCATCATCATCATCACCATCATCATCACCAACAGCTGCCCTCCTACAGCCGGGGGCTCGGAGATTCACAAACAAACAAGGCTGCATAGGCTGGCCTGTCAAGGGTTGAGCCAACAGAGCCTCCTAGCGCATCCGTATCCTAAAGTGTTTTACTTGCTGTGAGGCCCGGCGCCGAGAGTAGGTGCTATGCTCTGCCGATGCTTCTGATGATCCTAAATGATGGACCAACAGCCCACCAAATACCGACTGACTGGAAAGATTCAAGTCAAGTTAACCAACTGCGTTGCATCTGCTTCCAAATCAGTATTCCCTAGTCATACCTATTAAATCTCAGCGCTGTTAAATCTGATCTTTTAAATTGCCGCCGTGTCCCAACACGAAGTGCATTCCATTGCATCTACTGGAATATTCAATTAATTTATAATGGACTGGAACCCGAGCTTGCACGACCCTCTAATATGTCCATTCTTTACTACAGACGGATGCCATTTTTGCAACTTCTACATTTCATGGAACGAATGCTCTATGCCCGACAGTCAATGGACTTTACCCAGTGCAATACCTCACCAGGCCGCCCCTACGCCACTTCTTGAGGCATCGGCATTTCCGCAGTCTATACCAAGGAGCCAAGAATCATACGCACAACTCATTTTCGATGCCTTCATACACTACAAAGCTCGGGAGGATCAGAAGGGCAGTGAATATATTATGTCATTGCAGGAGATATATCTGTGGTTTACGGAGAATCAGAAGGAGGTGGTCGCCAGGCAGGGTTGGCAAAAGAGCATTCGCCACAATCTAAGTATGAATACGGTCAGTTACCAGGCTAGGAAAGGACGAATCGTGGATCATGCTAATGCACCGCAGGCCTTCTCTCCGCCTGATTCTGTAGGTAAAAAGAGAAAAAGAGGTCTTTGGCGATTGGACCCCGATGCTGTTGTCAATGGGGGAGTGCCACCTACCTCGCGAGGGCGGAACTCGAGATGAACAAGTGGAGCTAGGTGGCTGGACCTGGCTCGTCAACACACAAATGCCTCTGCTCCGAATGCTCAATTTTGTTGTATCTGCGGAGTAACCATGTCCTCATTGGTTACGAGTTTACTGGATGAAATGTGGACCTCCACGTCCCCGGCGCTTGCGTCAGGTGAGGTGACATGCCTGCGCGATGGATCGCTAGGCCCGCACGCACGAGGCCGGGTTAGCCAACCATGAAACCAAGCATGGATGATAATTAGACGAACGGATCGAAGTAGCTGTTGCCAGGATGATCATCACCAACATACTCAGTTGTATGCACGATTTGTCTCTGTTCCCCACATATTGGGTTAGGGATGAATGCATTGGGGCGCGCTTGGATGGAGTTGTTACATCACCGTGCCATCTTCCGTCCGTAGATATGAAACCGGCGGTGTCGATTCTAACATCGCAAGTAATCTGAAATTTATAGCGCAATTGGGTCTTTTCATCCATGGGGCATTACTTCATGTTAGTACGTTTGCGAACCGTCCGATTCACATGTGGGGGCCAACAAGGCTAGCGTAGCTTATTTCAAGGGTTATCACAGTAACAAACCCAGGCAGCGAATGTTCGGACCAACGCCCGGGTTACTCGTACTCACGAGAGCCAAGGCGTCTGACGCCAGGAAGCGCCGAGATGCAAGGGGCGAAGGGGGAGGGCGGCGGGCTGAGCGTTTAGCCCTGGAACATGCCGATGAGCCTAGCCGAGGCGTAAGTTTACGCTCAAGCGACTTGTAGATTGGGGGCTAAGATCGGCGTTACGTATCACTCGTTTGCTAACTGGGGGTCATGTTACAACCGCCCTGCTGCGTCAGGCAATTGCCCGCTGGGGGGGCCTGCCACAAAAATGGGCCAACAGATTATCCAAGTGACCAATGCACAGCCAACCGTCCACATGAGGGCCGTGCGCAATGGCGAAGGAGGGATGCGCCCGGGTGCTCTTTGCGCCAACTGGTTAGTTCTTGTGACTGTGCTAAGCCCAGCGAGGGATCAAGGTCACGTCATCAGCTTCGTTGCGTCAGTTTGCCCAGCGCTGGTGCTTAGAGAGCTCTGGGAAGCACGCAACTGAGAGTAGTACTACGGAGGGCCCTTTCAAAAGCCATGTCCCAGGCTAAATGCGCCACATCCCTTGATCCTGGTCGGTTACCTGAGATACAAGCCGTATCGGCCACCCTTGACGAGTTAGCTGCCACATCCCCTATAGCTTTAGGGATGATAGGGGGCCCAAGAACTAGCACAGTGGACACAGGCTGCTATGAAATTAGCAGTCTTTAGCAGGCAAGATCTGGAGGGAAGTACTTGATGTACTGAGTACAGCCACAGCCGTAGAATTTCTTCTCTCGAACTAGCGTCAGGTCATGACTTTTGAAAGGGCCCTCCGTAGGAAGTGGGAGACACTGTCGCGCGTCGCGGCTAAGTGCAAGCGTTGGAATTAAGTGGTTCAGGTTCAGGTTCAATTTCTACTCGGTTTTAGCCGCCATTCCACAGCAGCCATGCCCGGTAAGCGGAAGCGCCCCGAATATTTGTCCGTGGCGCCCCACTTCGCCAACACCATCTGGCGGGCCAGCTGCCCCAGTTGGGCTCCAATGAGGCGAACAATACCATCCAGGACCACTTAATGTTGGAAGAACTGAGGATTCCCCCTCAACTTCAAGATTAAAGTTAAGGTTTGAAGTCCTAAAACTTAGATCGTAGGACTTGACCGTAGGACTTTCTAGGACTCAAGTCCTAGAAGGGACCACCTCGAAGATATAAGGTTTTAAAGGTCCTTGGATTGCAAGAAAAACAATCACAACAACTACTTTCTCATCAAGTGCACTCAGCATTCCTGCGCAATCCAACAACAGGACATCGCATGTTAACGACGATTCTTATTGAGGTTTATTTTTCGCTCTTAAAGAGCTCCCTTGTTCAGCTGTTTATTTTGCCTGGTTTCTTACCACGCTTGTATCGCACAGTGACACCGACTCCATTCTTGATAGCATCATTTGCTAACTTCCATACGCGTTTATTATCACTGGTCCATACGTTCTCAAAGGCCTGTATTAAATCATCAGCATCCCGACCGAATCCTACAACTGGTGATAAATAATGCCATACTTCATTCATGCTCAAATTATAGCGGACGCTGTTCTTCCAACCCCTTCTTGATGTCACCGCCTGGTCGTTCTCTTGAAACCATGTATAGATCTGGCACAGGTTCATTCTGTAGCCGTTGTCAGACCGGCTGGAAAAGGCGTTTTCCAGGAGTTTCGCATATGAGCCTGGTCCCGGTGTATTCCGGTGCTCATTACCCAGCGGAGTTTTGCGAGGCCTTCGAGTGGTGGGAATGTGCTCCCGACGCTCTAGAGGAACGAACTCATAGCAGGTATACGCTTCATCATGAATTAGGGCAGCGGGAACTGAGTTCCATCTCATTGGCGCCATGAGACAGTCGAGACCGTTATTGCTCCTCGCTGGAACATTGAATGAAACTAGCTGAGAAGCAGTCACACTTTCCTCTAGAATAGAGTCACTGTGAGCCGTTGTCATGGCCTTTTCGCACGTGCGGGAAACGGGAGCATTGTCCCAGTCCTCTGGGCCCCCTAAATCGTCCCAGCTATTCAACCCTGGCTCGTAGAGTATCGCCTGAGTAGGGGTCGGGGCCAATGGCTGCAAGGCGCTTTCAGCTGGAGTCCAAAATGATTCGAATCGGGAAGGAACGTCATATGGACAAGATTCGCCACTATTAATTGTGTAGGAAGAGTGGAAAGAGACTGGGTAGGATTGGTCAAATTCGTCTGTGCCAATCCATTGAAAGTTGACGTTCTGATTGCTGAAATCAAAAGCGGGAGAGTTTGGTAATAGGTGTGACCATGGATTCCAGCAGGGGCTACCGGCATCTCCCAAGTATGAGGATGGATAGAGATGTGACAAGTCTGATGAGGTTTCTGCTGCGGTAAACAACCCGCCATGCGGGAAAGTCACCATGAGGCGTTGTTGATGCTGAGAAACAAGTGCGTTCTCTTGTTCGTGTTCATAGCTAAACGAACCCCATTCCATCGTTGAATGAATGCTTATAATGGATTTTCGGCATATAAGGTCGGGTCGGGAAGGAGGTATTTGTTTTAAGAGATCAGTTCTCACATATTTTATGAATTTCAGATATTAGCCACTTAAAAATGAGATTCTGTGTCCGATTGTCATTAAAAACATCTCTTAATATATGCTTATGTGACTAGCATATATTAAGGGATGCTTTTAATGACAAGCGGAACCTGGCCTCGGTTGCCACTGTAGAGAAGTACAACCGGCAACGGCATGTTGGCTACCTTCCGTGAAAACAAAGGCATTAGTCGATCTTTCACCGAAAGACCTGTGCCAGCAAACATGAGCAATTGAATTTTCTGTCACAAACATCGTATAAGCACATCGGTTGGTCTTCCAACAACCCACATCCGCCGACAAACATTCGAGAGCTGTGTAAGCACATCGGTCGATCCTTCATTAGCAAACATCCGCTAGCAAACATTCGAAAGCCGTGTAAGCGCATCGGTCGATCCTTTATCAGCAAACACCCGCTCGCATCTATTAGTATCATTTCAAAAGACCCATTGCCAAAAGGGATGAATTTTAAGAGGATGCTATTCGGGCTGTAGCTATACCTAGTCTAGACTGTTGTTTGTACTATCTTTGCTCTACCTTGCCGCCTTTCGCCGAAGCTGACCTCAATTCAAGTATCAAAGTCAAGTAAGTTGACCGCCCAATATATTTCAAGTAAGTAAGTCTATGATGCCCCAAACTTGATTTACTTGAAATACTATATGTTATGGGTTTTCCTGTGCGACGGCCCTAGGAGTGCCGAGGCGATTCAGAGCTTGTCGGCCCAAGGTGTAGGGTAATGAATTGGTGTCGCCTTTCCCAGCTGACTGCACCAATGATAATACAGGGACGGGGCAAGGGTGGCGCGGATTTATTGTTTGTTCGCCCGCGTGGTCGAGACGTGTCGCACCTGACTCAGAACCCAAGTAGTCCCTTTGTGAGAAGCATCCACGATCCGCGATCCGCCAATGATCCGCTATGGCAGCACAACAGCAGTCGCTGGAAACGCTCCTGGGGATTAGCAGTCAGCGCAAATCACTGAAACAGCAGCTTGACGCTGCGTCCATCAAGGCTG
Source organism: Dactylonectria estremocensis (assembly GCA_020744375.1). NCBI lineage: Eukaryota > Fungi > Ascomycota > Sordariomycetes > Hypocreales > Nectriaceae > Dactylonectria > Dactylonectria estremocensis. Next base: position 126,150 of record JAGMUU010000062.1, read on the forward strand.
AATCTGGGTGAACGACTCTTGCTGACCTCCAACGGTCCAGATCGGCTACAAGAGGCATATACCAGAGGAGTATATTGCCAACAAGAATCGCAAAGGCCGGCGGAGCTGGATTCAAGCCCACGGATTCTTCCTCACGGAAGTCAGCCCTGATTTGCGGACGTTGCAGGCCTACTGGGTTTGCTCGAAATGTGATGAACGCGGGAAGAGCTCGTTGTTCGTCGCGACAAACACCACGTCGCCAATTGAGCATCTCCGAAGGTATATGGCATCCGTATGAGTCCGCTATGTATTCTTTTCAGCGTCTTACTGGATATAGGTCCCATATGATCACCGAGGCAGACGGCAATGCAGACGAAGATTCGTCTCGCGCTGACATTCACCCCCCTTCGAAACGGCGCTGCCTGGAGCTTCCTACTGCAAGATCCAATGTTAATAAAGCAAAGGAGCTGACAGTCGGCTGGATCGTCACTGCCAATCTTCATTTCACGGCACCGTCGAATCCGTACCATGCGTCACCCCTCCACCGGTAACACCCCTCTAACGACCAAGTTGGACCAAAAGTTTTCCATGTACCTTAAAGGCCGCCGTCTAACGGCAGAGAGACTTCAAGATCCAAAGGGGAGAAATAAGTTCACGCCTAAGACGTAGTTTGCTTCGTTTTGCGTTGCTCATCGCATTCATTGACACGTTGTGAACCAACTCATTAGCCAGCCGAGGCGCAAGTTTGCGCTCAAGGACAGATTGCGGGCTAAATCAGCCCCCTTTCCGTTTGCAGACCGGGGTCAATGTTTGCAATTGCTCTGCACATTCGTATTTGACAAGCTAATGCTCAAACAAGGCACCTTGGTCGTTAAAACTGGCCAACACCTATTGAAGCGGCCACATGGACAAGGGAGCGGATCAATCGGTTTACGACAATGAAACCACCAAGTCCCCATTTCTGTGAACTCCTTGCTTGTGCGTGCATTCCCAATTTTGTTAGCCTTCCCTGACAACGGCCGCATGTGAGGTTAGGGGGAGTAGCAAACATTGCGGGGCCCCATTTGCAAGGCGATTCAGACTGGCCTATGTCTCTGTTGTTGGCAATAGAGATTGGATCCCTGTTATCTCGCATGTGTGTAGACTGGGGTTGCTGCCCATCTCACCACTAGCAGCAGAGATGTTTGTTTGTTGCTGTGACGAATCTTCAGTGGACCATCCTGTGCATCTTTGGCAAATCAGATCACGCAATTTCCCTCGGCTAATACAGTACTACTACAAGGGGCTAAATCTTCGCGATGCTCTACGGAATAGGCGCCTCGGCAAACACGAATAGGGTTAAATCGGCGATCATCAACAGAGTTATTCGGGGCTTGCGGTGATTGCTCTTACTAACCCATAAATGTGCAGGTCAAATGTAATTGGCCGCTGGGCGAAGACCCAACGATCAAACATCGAGTCTACAGTAACTTGCAGGGAATGTGTCGCAGTTGTCCAATGTTAAAGGAGTTTCCGCACGGACCACATTGGTGGGCATGCGGCTTATCACCCCAGCGACATCAAGACAGCTGTTTACATCCATGGTGGCCCCGGTGGTGGATTATGCCTCAAACATCTGGATGCACGCTTGTAAGTATCCCTTTGACCGATGTAAGGCAACACCTTGGCTTGGCGCCCACACCCCCCTGCCAGGCCGCGGTACAAGGGAGTGACCTAGAGCGCGTTCAGAAACAACACCACCTATTTCCTCATACAACGCGTTATCTGTATCCCCATGGATTCCCAACTGCCCCCCAGCCAGGCAGTCAACGTATACGATGACAATAGCTTTATCAGCGTTGACTATCACAGCCGCCGTGAACGCCCTGAGGATAATACGTGCCGGCCAATTGAAAATCCGGTCCCGGATCGCGGTTACAACTTCGAACCGGTTGACCTTCCAAACCGGGTCCCTAGGATAGCAGCTCTGCCCCAGCAGCCGCTGTTGCTTTTCCAGGAATTTATACCTGTTTCCCTAGTAGAAACATGGGTCGGCTACACGAATAGCTGGGTCAGTCACCTATTGCAACAGCACGAAGCCGGCGTCCGCACAGTAAAGCCAAAGTCGCGGCTGTTGACCTGGATGTCGCTCTCTGTTCCAGAATTCTACGTATGGCTTGCGATTGTCATTTAAGGTCGCGACCCACCCTTCCGTGCGCACCCCCCTTCCGCGCACCCTGGCCAGACGCGGCCGCGTAATCTCCCTCATGTAACTTCATCACAATATCATCAATTGATATCCGAATTATCCCAAATTTTCACCATGAATGCTCCTAAGAATGACGATGAGATCCTTATGGAAGAAATCCTCAAAAAGGCCGAAGATGGTGTCCCAATTCGCACTCTAGCAGATCAGTACGACCGCAGGGCATCAATAATCCGAGGATGAAGAGATGGTGCAACAGATGCACATTCTGCTTAAATCAAAGCCCAAAAATTGTCTCCAGGTCAAGAGAAAAGGTTAGCCGACTATCTACTAAATGAAGAAGTTGCTGGACGCGCGCTGTTGCATGCAGAGATATGCGACGTTGCACATCAGATTATCGACCCTGACGGTAATGACAATACCATCGGCTACCACTGGGTAAAGCGCTTCATTGAACGCAACCCAGATGTTAAAACTAAGGGATCTGTATCTATTGAAGTTTCTCATTCGAAATATGCTACTGCTTACGCCAGCAGGCTTTGAAGTAGCCATGGGGAAGCGCCAACTTGAACTCCAGTTGGAGTTTAGTAGGACTGGCCGAGCGAGTCGATACATACGATGCCATACTACTGCGTACGTAGTACGTGACCTTCCGTATTGAAATCGTGTGGTTCTCTTGCTTCGTAAGAAAGCCGCAAGGACAACACCCTGCTTTCAGCTGGTCAACAAGTAATTCAATCATCATATAAGTTAGCCATTGCGCATTTACGTTGCGCATTTACTGGTCGCGCATTGGCTAGGTATGTATGCACGGAGCACGCGAAGTGTTGATGTTTTTTCAGACATATAGAGCTACAGATAGCTACATACCCCATAGAGTAATCACCTTGCCTTAGTAATGAAGCGCATCTTTGGGATAGGTTAACATTTCCTCGCTTCCTCTATTCAAATATTTGTCTGGATCTGGAGTACTGCGAGTTGTCATCCGGAAACTAGCACCTTGATTCCCGCCGGGGTTCCCGCCGAACGCATCCTCGCTGCCTAGCTGGGATGGCTGCGCTCCTTGTGAGGTAATCTTGCTTGCAATCTTTCGATATAGCGGACCGAGTGTCGCAAGACAGCCCGCTGCGACAGCCAGGCCTTGTTCGACTGTTGACCAAATCACGATCGTGATAGTCTCGTCTCCAGCTGGTCAGCCATTGATGAAAAGTGAAGTGTAGGGAGACTCACAGAGAAAGTCCGGGTTTTTGGCTCTATGGCAGTAGCAGATTCGAACAACTGTAGCGACACTGGCCCTGAACGAGTTGTCAGCTAGATCAATTACAATTGAGAGCGTCATTACATACACACAGGCCAAAGCCATGATGGGTACAAGTAGAATTTTTTGGCGTTTTGCTAATTGCAGCTTCCAGATGACATATGTTGAAAGGAATGTGAACGCGAAATCGCAGATGATGCCCTGGCCACCGTACACGTAGCTGATTATAATGACGACATTCATGCTCAAGCACCGACCCTCAGCTCCATCCCAGAACGCGGAGACGGGCCGACATTGAAGGAGTGTCAGGAGTGAATATACGAGGCCTGATATAGCCGTGATGGCGATGCCAGCTCGGAAGAAGTTCTTGTGGGACTTTTGTTGCACAATTTTTAGCATAAGGATGCCGACAGAGACCTTAGTAGATGTCATGGTAACAGCGTACCAAAGGTAGCATAACCACCAACACTGCTCCTGTTAGAAAACACAAGTCGAGCATGCATGTTCCTCTCAAACTTACTTGGATAGCACGTCGCCTATTTTCATCTAGCAGATCAATGAGGTGTTCACCGGCGCCAAAGTGAATGCCGAGGAGTGCACAAGTAACAGAAGAGATAAACGATAACTGCGAGATCAATAACGATTAGCCGGAAGATCGGTAGATAGAGAACATGACTCGGTTCATACCAAGCCAAGTAGCATACAACCGTCATCCTTTCCAAAATTACCCTTGACAATTCGTAAATAGAATCTGAGTAGAGCTGGCACGATGGCTACAGGCAGTAAAGTGTAGCAAACGGCTACCAAGACTGCTGCTCGATTGTCGACAGGTTTCATACCTGCCTTGGTTGATGGCAGCTCCATTATGGCGAGGATTTGGAGAGAAAAAAAGGGAAAAAAGGGACAGTAGAGTCTCAAGACTGCCTATACTCTCTTGAAGAACATTGGCCTTCTTATCTTCAACAACGAGACTGAATTCACGATGAAGATGAGATTTGCTACAAGCAAAACACCCCGCATTCTTGCAACGATCTAGAGGTTTGCACCAGTCCCAGTCTTAAGGAATGAGACCATGTCAAGAACCCTGGTTTCATCTTCAGTGTGGAAATTGAGTACGTAGTAGTCTCCTGTTGTCTCTAGCGGCCAAGTGGCCGAGGCGCTATCCCCGCCCAAACTTACGGAGCACTGTCCGTCGACTCAGTCTACTTCGTATGAGATGAATGTTTGCTTCTCCGTCTCTGCTAAAAGGAGAAGGAGCTTACCCTTTGGTATTGTGGGGCAAGCCGTCTATCAACCCCGGGACGATGTTGGTCCCAGCCTTTTGATACTTTTGCCGAAGTTATCGCCGATACCCTTGTCGGATGCTGTTGGCCCGGCCAACTCACGGCGCTAATTAGCACACAAGCATCGGAAGGTCTGGCCATCGGGGTCATCCCTATCGTGCTAGCTTCCAATCGAGTCCGCAGCGGTGAGACCATTTGCCCAGCAACACTAAACAAACGCTCGCACTCTGCGGACATAGGCGGCACCGACAGCAAGTCAAGAGCCATTCGCGACAGCCGAGGATAATCTTTCCGTCTCTCCCACCAATATTGGATGGGATCCGTGACAAGAGGGTCGTTCCTAGCGTCGGGACTCGACAGCCAGTGGTCATATTCGTCATGGTCTGCAATTAGTGAACTTTCCAAAGAACATCTGCCTGCCAGAGACGAAGTCCTGTGGGCTCGGTGTCTTTCGAGCGCACTCATTGCCTTTAAACGCTTGAATGGAGGTTCTTCATCCGAATTCGAAAGAGTCGGTAGTGATTTGTACTCTTCGTCCCACAGTGTCCTCACCATTCTTTTTGCCTCCTGAAGCCATGGCAGCTGTGCTTTGTCGGTCCATGTATTCTCGAAATATCCCCAACGTGAGACTGGATTTAGAATGGCGGAAGCATAGTACGCTGGCGTCTCGTCCAGCTTCGCATAGTACTCGTTCAACTTATCCCACCCCAAGTTGATGTTTATCTTGAAGTGCTCCGGATCCGGGTAGTTCTCTGCTGCTGATTTCCACTCCTCTAGACGGTCCATCAGGAATTCGTACGTTGAGGCAACGTCCCACATATTGCCGTATGCCTCAATACGGCCTCCTTTGCGCACCCGGCTCTGGGTGTCGCCTTCAAGCATCCGGAGTGCCTCCTCGAAGTCAAGGAGCATCTTGTCCATCAACTCAATAACTTTCCAATCTTTATCGCTAAGAAGACTCTCCTCCCGGAGACAGAGGGGCATCTCTTCCCTCCTTCTAACCCCGTTGCGACATTCCTTATTGAACTCAAGCGTGACTTTCTCAACTAGGTCTTCGAGAAACGGACGCAATATGAGACCGCGCCGCATCATATAGAGAGTCGACAACCAGCGAGTCTGGTTATCGCGGACAACGTCGACAGGCTTCCTTGCTCCAATCTTCGGGTTGTCTGAATGTTGAAAGAACTCTTCCTGCAGGGCACGGAGACGGTACGTCAGCTTGTCGGACCGATGGATCCAATGGACCAGGTTATGGAGCTTTCCGATGGGGCCTTTCTTTCGCCAGATTTGGTGCTGGGCAGCACCAAAACCAGACTCCCCATCAATCTCTGCTTCGAAAGCCTCAGCCTTGTGCCCAAACAACAGAGCTTTTACCACCAAGTTGAGGACGTGGCCGAAGCATCGCACTCTCCGTTTCTTCGGATCGAAACCCAGCGCCCCTGCAATCTCCTCCGTTGCTGTATCCATATTGCCAGCGTTGTCAAGCGTGATATACCCCACCCTATCGAGTATCTCATAGCTCTCTAAGATCTCGAGGATCTGGGCTGCAATATTCTCCCCCGAGTGCAAATTCTTTAACTCCGGCACGCCAAGGACCAGCTTCGACGGGACTCCATTTTTATCAATATAAAAACAGACAATCCCATATAGAGCGTGCCGATTCCTTGAGCGCCAGCCATCGAATGCAATATGGATTTGACCTGGGACACTCCTCAGGTGATCGATTATGCTTGCCTTTTGTCGGCAATGAAGGTCGACAATTCGCCTTCGAACGGTATCGTGGGATATATGGGCATTCGTCGCTGCAACCGATGGATTCAGGTATTCGAATATGCGTCGAAGCCTACAATGCTCGGTCTGGCGAAAAGAGATGTTGGCGTCGACCACCCACTCGACAAGCAGTCTCTGAAAGTGGTCCTTATCGAAGCGTTGGATGAGAGCGTTCGCGATAGCTTGCTCTTTAGGGTCTGAAGTGTCAAGATTCAGCATCTCCACGATGTTCCTTGAGGGAGTCTTCTCCTGCATTCCCTTCCAAAGAGCGGGCGGCTTCCTCTTCCCGGACTCGTCGACAAGTCCGTGCTCCCTGAAGAGATGCTTCTCGATATTCTGGGTGCCAACGGCAGAGAAGTCCGATGTCTTGGGCTTACGCTTCCGGAGGCAAGGCCTGCAAACCCATTTCCTCTTCGCGGGAGAATCGCGGGCTTGAATGTCGAAGCCATGCTGCCAGACCCACGAAGTCTGCCTGCCAGCACGTTCAGAAATCGAAAAGCCTAGGAACTTGTTCCATGGGAAGATTTTCCAATCGTCTGGCAAAGCATCCAAGTTGATAAGCGGCGCACTGGATGCGTTGCAGTCCGAAGTCTGCCGGCGTTTGACAGGAACGTTGGCGTCCATTTGGATCCCAGGAAGATGCAATGTTTTTGCTGTAACGGTCTTGAGGAGACGCGTTCGCGAGCCCCTAGTACTGGGTACGGTTGGCACGTGCACAAAAATTGAGGGGCAAGAAGTACCGGCGACAAAGTCTAACGGCCGCGTCTCACGGGTTGTAGGTGCTACCCTGAACCACCGCCATTCTCGACGGTTTCAACCGGTGGTCAACGTTGAAGGCATCGAGATGGAATTGAGGCCATCAACGTGAAGGTGAAATTGAGTTGATGGAATTGATGCACGTGACTTCAACTTCCACAAAATTGAAGAGATTGAGGTGGACGTGGAATTGATCGCCAGCCTGCATGAGACCGGCCGAGGAAGCGGACCATACACTCATCTACAGCAATAGATGTGCCCGGAGTATAGAAAGCAGTAGACACACGCTGTAGGTAGTCAGACCAGGCTTTGACCCGGATAAAGGTTCCGCCGTAGAGGTCAATATCAGGGTCCGTATCGATCGTTGTGTGGTCAAAGATACGAAGGCATCGCGATATTAGCTGGAATCGGTCCCTAGGCATCCACCTGGTCACAGGATGTGATGCTGCTAGCTTGAATGTATCCCAATAGTCCTTGATCTTCTGTTCCTTATGAATTCGCATATAGATGAAGATTGCAAGCCATATGTAGAATTCTGATACAGAGAGCGGGGTCCAGTCTAAGAGCCGTGACTGCGGCTTCAAACAGCGGGTTCCAGCTTCATGTTGCTCCAAGAGGTAACTGACCCAGCTGTTGGTATAGCTGACCCAGCTAGTTACTAGGGAAATAGGTAGGAATTCCTGGAATAGCAATAGCGGCTGCTGGGGCAAAGCTGCTATCCTAGGGGCCTGGCTTGGACCTAGGTCCATCGGCTCAAAGTTGAAGCCGCGGTCCGGAACCGGCTTTTCTATTGGCCGGCATGTGTTATCGGCAGCCTGCTCGCGGCGGCTGTCATCTGTACAGATGAAGCTGTTATCGTCATATATATTGACTGCCTGGCTAAAGGGCTGTTGGGAATCCATGAGAATGCAGAGAATATGTTGTATGAGGAATTTGGTGTTGTTGATTCAGAACGCGCTCTGGGTCACTTGCGCGTACCCCGACTATGCAGGGGTCATGTGGGACCGGCCAGGGGGGTGGAGGCTTACCGCACTCAATGGGATACGGAGGGCCCTTTCAAAAGTCTTATCCAAGCGCTAGTTCGAAAAAGGAAATCTGACGGCTGTGGCTGGGTTAAGTACATTAAGTACTTCCTGTAGTGCTTTATCCGCTAAAGGCTGCTAATTTTACAGCAGTCTGTTCTCACTGTGTTACATTCTAATCCCCCTAGCACCCCTAAAACTAGAGTGGACGTAGCAGCTACAGTGCAGTGACAAAAGTGACGATCCACCCCCACTTTGACGAAATATCCCAGAACGACCGCGAAGCTTTGCGGGCGCATTTCTCAGCCAAATTAAATATAGAAAATATGTAATTAATACCATTAGTAGATTAATCATTTCTGATCACATGGATCTATTCAGTATTTTGTGTACCAGCCCTCTGCATCCACAACCGCCTGCAACCTCCGGGGCGTCGACAAAATGAGGTTCTCAAGCAGCTCCTCGCCGAAATCTTCCCAGACTTCCACCGCAGCTTGCCGAAGCAATTCCAATGATTGTTCATTCTTAGGCATTGATTTTAGATTAGGATAGCGTTTGCAGATTTCCTCTTTTATTAATCTCCATAGATTTTCGATGGGGTTTAAGTCGGGTGAATAAGGCGGCCAATCCACTAAAGTGACCCCGTTGTTCATCGCCCAATTCCTCAACCAATTCTGGACTATTCGAGTTTTATGTGTAGGAGCGTTATCTTGTGCGAATATAGAACCCGGTGAGCATATTGCTGGAAGTTGTTCTTTAAGGCATTCGAGGATTTGTCGAGATGTAACGCCGCCGCGGCGGGAATCGGGGTCGCCAAACAGCGACCACAAAGAGGTGCGGGCAGAGTACGAGAACGCACCCCAGAACATTTGCGAATGGCGCGTTGGCTTTGCCTTTGGCTGAACATATAGAGGATTTAATCGCTCGCCCTAATCTCTGTTAGTTATGAAGTTATCGCGGTTCAAAGTTGGCTTCCCCTGGGGCAGAAAACCCACGCCTGGCTCTCTCCATCGCCGCGTGCGATTGTGGACTCATCACTAAAGACCCAGCGCCGCCAAAACCGGGGTGGCTCGTCTAGGTATTTCTCTGCAAATTGAAGCCGAAGAACTGCTGTTTCTGGCGTAAGAAGTGGTCGTCTCAGAGCCTTTTGGTGGTGGATGCCCTCTTTCTTAAGGTACCGCAGAAGAGTGCGTACAGAGACCCCCAGACCGGCTTCAGTAATAAGCTGAGCCGGCAGAATGAAAGGGTCTTTCTCAATGACCCGGAAATTCATCCTTTTATCATGCTCAGTGAGCTTGGGGGGTCTCCCAGTGCGGTTATGACTTGATGCACTTTCTTGCTCCGGATAGCGTCGAATGATGCCAGACACAGACCCTGGTGACACTCCTTCCTCAAGCGCGATGCGTCGAAGCGGGGTGCCCGATTCGTACTTCATTCGAATCCTCGTGCGCTTATGAGGGCTATACTCCAGCCTGGAAGTTTTTGGGGTCATGATTGTTGGACAATGCCGAATTGAAGTTCAAGTGGTGGTTGTGATGAAAGTGGAAAACGCGACGCGGTCGCGAGAAATGTGGATTTGGATCGTCACTTTTGCCGACCCACTGTAGCTCATGATGGCTGGATTCTACACCTTGTATCTTAGGTAACTAACAAGGATTAAGAGATGTGGCGCATTTAGCGCTTGGATAAGACTTTTGAAAGAGCCCTCGGTACTCCGTACGCTGGTTCTTCTGTTTGACAGGGATGCTGTCCACTCATACGCAGTTTCAATTGGTTCAAAAAGTGGGGATGTTTACATGGGCGCAACGATAACTGATAAGGCGTCTTATCATTTGTAGGAAGCACTGGCCATCCGCATGTATCTATCATGGTGATTTCGTCCTTTTGATCTCTGATAAAAACGCACAACTGCCTGGAAAGTAGAAATAATGATTGCGATAGAATTCTGACACATCGCTCTATTGATTGGTTTAGATTTTATATGGAAAATCCATGGTGTTGGTTCTCCAGGTGACTAAATTCCGCTTGTACCTTGACCTCTGCTTTTTCGCTAACACTCGCAAGTCCATTCCCTAACCCTCTCCCAGGTGGCACCTCGGAGATCACAGATCACAGATCACACGTCACAGATCACAGATATATATCCCAGGTGGCACCTCTGATATATCAAATCTTGTGTTATTCATTACACATCATCATTTCCCACAGCGCTCTCTACCTACCCAACTACTCGTAAGTTCATCAACATGTTTTACCTTAGTCTCTTCGGCCTCTTCCTCTCGTCTGTTGTCCACGCGGTGCCTCTCGATATCGATGCTCCCAAGGATGCCGTTGAGTGGACTCCCAATTTCTCCCTCGAGGCAGACGACGTGATCGTCCCCATCGATGGCCACTGTGAGTTTCCCGAGACACACCTGAATCTCTGAAATCATGATCAGACAGGATATCAGATACTAACGGGTTTAAGCCGTTGTCATGAAGGAGGACGCCTACCTTGCCCAGCTGAAGGCGGCCGGCATCAAGATCGGCACCCCTGAGCTCGACCCTTCCTGGATCTCATACAGTGCTTCCAAGATTCCCGACCTCGATGAAGATGAGGTCGACAAACGCGGCCTTGAACCGCGCCAGGCCTCTTGCAGCAATACCAACTACATCGTGACTGATAAGACCGAGACCTTTGTCGACTGGGATACCCAGATGTCACCCGTTGTCTGCGCCGTTGGTGACATGGACATCAGCGTTTCGTCAGGGTACAGCGTCTCCAACACCGTTGGTGGCAGCGCTGGCATCGATATCGAGTTCATCAAGGACCGCCTCGGATCGTCGCTCGGGATCGACTACAGCCGCACCTGGACCACGCAGACGTCCATCATCACCAAGGGCACCGTCAAGGACGGCAACTGTGGTGTCATGATCACCAAGCCCATCACCACTCGTCGCTCCGGCCGTGAGTTCCGCGGCTGCGTCGGCTCTGCAAGGCAGATCGGAACTTGGTATGCTGATAGCCACAATCAAGGCAGCTATAACGGCATCAAGTGGGTTGAGGGCGCCATTTCCATGTGTGTCAAGCGCGGAAACAACCCTCCTCTTTCTCGCTGCCACGGACAGGGCAACTTCCGTTAAGCTTGCGGAGGGCTCGACGTTCAACAGGCTTTCATAGGTGCTAGGATCATGAGGCGCCTATGTGGTTATGTGATTAATGCCAGCAGGGCGAGGAAAGAGGCTTCTAGCAGACCGTGATTGGATTACACAATAGATCAGTCAAGTTCAGGGTTCTTAATCTAAGAACAAGGCTCT